>QNTS01003020.1:61878-106847 GCA_003317085.1 Hucho hucho | reverse complement strand
AGAGAGAGAGAGAGAGAGAGAGAGAGAGAGAGAGAGAGAGAGAGAGAGAGAGAGAGAGAGAGAGAGAGAGAGAGAGGAGGCTCTAAGATAACAAAGCATGGAGTGTTCTACTCATTTGTTTTTCTTGGTATTGATTTGCCAAGGTTACCCGCACTCTGAACAAGTCTTAATTTCTTTCTCTTTGTTTTCCAATACGCAATGAAATCTGTACTAGAGTTTGTGCTCTGTGTATTATCTATTCCAACAACAATAGATGTGACTGTCAGTTTGGGAATATGAAACTGAATTATCACACATTGACAATTGCAATTTAGTTATTTAGCAGACACAGTTGGAGATGCGTTTTGAAATATCCTTATGGGGTATGTTCAGATTTTCGGTTAATTTTCATTTTTCTGTTAAGCTTCAGAATCTTCCATAATCTCTTTCAAATTCTGTAAGCAGAGTGTTTTCATTGTTGCCAGTGGAAGTGTTAATTTAAAAAAAAAATTGTTGTCAGTAATGTTGAATTTCATCATGTTATTCTGAACACACCACCCACGTGCATTAACAAATGTACTGACAGGAAATTATAATGAAGCTGAACCGAGATCCGGAAGACACTCACACACACACACAAACATACTGGTGGGCAGAAAACAGTGAGATGCACTTGATACAAGTACAAATTATATGTAATATGGATAAATCATTAGCTATAACATGTCCTTCACAACAAAAAAGAACAATGTCTAGATGTCTTGGCAATTTCAAAAATCAATACCTATAGAGGCAACGAGTGTTAACCTCAGCTGAGGATGAAAACCTAATGTTGATGTCTTGAATGTGCTTTTCTTTGTGTGTGATTTCTTTAGCAGCTCAGGCCCTTCATGACAGGCATAGTGAATCATGAGGCGGGCTGGCACACATGAGCCCTTCAATGTCATTACACAACCCACCAGAGGGCCACAACACCCTGAGATGCTCTCAGTGCTCAGTGTCAAGCGGGCTCACAGATAGGATGTCACCACTATCCATTGCACTGGAGAGAAGCATTATGAGGAGAAGGGTCAGGTACTGGACGACACATTTTATGTCTGAGGTGGAAAATCAATAGTTGAGGATACCATACCATATAATAAATAGCATATATACCTTATGAAGTATCTACTATTGTAGAGCTGATGAACATATATTATGTACTGTAGATATAAACCTGCTCAGATTGAAATGGGTTTCAGTTGGAGCTTTTCGTCTCCGACTCACACAGGGAGAAACATTTAGCCAGTAACTGTTGATTATGTGGCTGATTCCATTAGTTAGTACAATGTTTCTGTTGGGTTTTATTTTATTTTCCATTCAAAGAATGACAACAGTGTTCCCGCATGATTTGGTAGCGGCACATTGGGAGGCTGAGATACTAATAACAGTGATCAATTATTCACAGTCTAATCTGTGTCTGGAGAGGCAGTGGAATGTGCAATGGCCTCATCATGGTCCTCCATTGATATTCAGTCAAGGAACCTTTCTGGTGATAACAGCCTACGCTCTACATGGCTACACAGCTATAGAACTAGACTATCTTAACTTTTCATACATTGAAACTTGAATGATGGACTACAGAGGAATTGGCTGACAACTGGGGCGGCAGATAGCCTAGCAGTTAAGAGCTTGAGCCAATAAACAAAATGTTGCTGGTTTGAATCCCAGAGCCGACTAGGTGAAGAATCATTCTGTGCCTTTGAGCTTGGCACTTAACCCTATAAGTCATTCTGGATGAGAGTGTCTGCTAAATGACAAAAATGTAATTCGCAATTTCTGTATGCATTTTGTTATTAGGCTACACATCATATTTATATTTTTTTTGGCCTCCTCCCAAAGGATGCACTTGGACAGAGACCTTGTATTTTGTATTCCATTAGAAATTATTGAACAGGGTCAAAGGAATGTTGTTCAAATTTGATTCTCTGCATCACCTGCTGAAGATTGCAATCATAGGCCCAGAAATGAAAACGGAAATGTCATAATTAATTTCTTATGCAAGTCTTTGATTGTAAAGTCATTTCTGAGAGTACAGAGGAGTGATTATTGTGTGGATGTGCTTTTACATTATAACAGTTTGTCACATCACCAAGGGAATGATAAGATAGTTGGTCAGAAACTGTTTTTCATGAAGATTCAGTGACTTGTCCCACTACTCCAGCAAGCATCCCAGGTGTGCAGGACCATGTGTGGTAAGCGGTTGAAATATAGCTTGTCGCTAATGTTCACCCCATATAAACTAGTAGCAGTAGTGCTATATTTCTATAACCGACCATGACAACAACGAAGATCTGCACTTCAACACCGCAAGACTGACAAGTGTCTGGTGTATTCAAAATCCCCCAAGAACTTGATTGTTTTAGGCTTGACTAAAATGAGTAAATGTAGCAAACCCCTCTAAATTAGGAGTCATCTGGGTAATCTCAGTAAATGGAGCCAAGTGTCAAAAGTAGCTAAGAACTTAATCTGAGTGATGTGGAGCCCAGCAAAGAGAAGGTTTATAAGAATGTTGAGACTATTACCTGTAGACCTTCTATGGCCAGTCTCAGCATACTCGGTGTTAGTTTGGAGGCTTGCTTGAACGTGAAGTTGCTCCAGTCGATGATCAGGACAAATCCATTCACCTGTAGCTCTGGATCTTCTATCATGGACTCCAGCGACAACAGAATAGATCGCAGTATATCCACAAATGTATACCTATAGAGGTGAGAAAAAGCATTAGGAGACTATTCTAGTACTGCAATCCCAGTTAAATAGTTAACTGTAAAAATGAAATGGAACCAGCATACCCTTGTTTGGCAGTAAATACAGAATATGACTCTTTAACCTTTTCATTCAGGAGAGTAATACACAGAGATCCAGATTGCAGAGACAGCTTGACTTGTATAAGTGCTGTTATTAAGTTACTGGGCACTCCTGATAGCCTTTTGTGTGTTATCACATCCTGCTATTGTGTGAAATTACTAATGTGTTGTCATTGTGACTATGGAGATCACATGAGTGGGCCCCTGAAGTAAAATAAATCACAAACTCAAATCTCTAAAGTAATGTGGTTGTAATTTGATTGTATCTGGTTCAACACTTACATTCCTCATTCACTAGTGGGGTGATAACATTTTTACTGACCTGTGCAGCCTAGTCTATGCCCATTCACTGGCCTACATCAATGAGACACTGACAGGGCTTGCCTTTGGGTTAACAGTTCAATTTATGTTTCGGTTAAATTCATGAGACTAGGCTATAACAAAGCCAATGCCACAGATTTGTGGGAAAATATATAGATGGTCGACTGCAAGCAAACTGTCAAGTGGCGTCACATTAGTTCTGAAAGGACAGCTCCCAAATATCAGACGGACATTACCTGCTCTGGTCCCAGTTAGCAGCAAAGAGAATCAGTATTTTCCTGCCATATCTGTCCAAGTTGGTCAGCACCCCCGGAAATCCGTCTTTGAGAGCTTGCTTGATTCCCGGGTCGGTTGCTTTGAGGTTTTTAAACATATCCAGATTTTGCTGACGATATTCGAAATACTGGGCCAAGAGGCGAAACGACTCGAAATGATTAAATTTCCGCGCTCGGAGAAAGCGCAGGATGAAAGCATCTTCTGTCCTAAGAAAGCCAATGTCTGGGCGGGTGATGATCATGTCCCTCACCTCCTGAATGTCCTGATGTAGAGTGTCGGGGTTCTCCTTTAACTCCACCTTGGCTTTCTCCAGGGTTTCTGGAGACAAGCCCGCTTGCAAGTGTGCCATCGTCCTTGCTTCCACGGCCAATATTGAATGGTAGGTAAAATATTACTGTCGATGGAGCCAAAACCTCCAACAATGAATGCGTCACGTATAGGCCTATTGGACCTTCTCAATCAGTTCCCTAAAATCAAAGCCTGACTTCAGATATCGTCCTGGGTCCTCCTGAGTAGGCCTATGATAGAATGTGCAACATAGGCTGCATTCACTTTTTGGACAGCGCCATTATGTTTCCACCTGTACCTATCTAACATTTAACTTCTGTTTCCAACTTTCTTTTCATATGTTGACATTTATAGCTCTCAAATCAGTCGCAATACTGGCTGTTGCTGACTTCCCAATTAGGTCTATGAATAGCCTATGTTCAGCCACCGATTGCATCTCTAACCTGGCTATGTTAGAAGCCTAAACACACAATTGTGAGACAACCGTTATCATCCATCCCCACCCAAAATACTCTAACATTACATACTCGAGCATTACAATTACCATAAAAGCATTACACTATGCAACCTTCAAGCGGTCAGGCAATGCGGCACCCTGCAGCAACTCCTGTCATAACTCTCCTTACCGAATGCATTGCAATTCAGAATCAGAAAGATGCTGTTCACGACTGCTAGAAATTACAGTCTAAGAATCAAGGCGACATATTCTGTCGACGTCCTCACTCCATCCAGCATGCTGTCTATTTCCATTCTGTGTGTTTGGTCCCAATATTGGATGACCAAGTCCAAGTCCCGTTGTTCTGAGCGCGGTGCTGCTCCGGTTCTTTTTGTGGTTGCTTTACGTCAGTGCTGCTGTTGCCGTTTTGTTGCTGTTGAAAGTGACTAAAAACCATCGCTCCAGTTATAGTCACTCTGGCCGTCATCACATGGTGGAGGAGGGAGAATCACCCTTTCTCCACTCTCTATTCATCGCACCCAAACACCACCTGCTCATTGGCTGCGACCAGACCAGACATAGGCTGCCCACTCTGATTTTACATTCGAATTTATGCTGATTCCTCCTCTATCGTCGTCTCAATCTCAGTCTGTCATCAATTTGTGGGTCATGAATTATTTATTTTATTTTAGTGTATAGGCTATTCTAGTGCTGTATAAATAATATTTTTGAAACGACCTCCAACCATCCAACCATGTTTATGTTATTTAGCATTGCATTGGGTAACCAATTTTGCGTTAGGCTATAAATGCATTAGGTCATATGGCTATAGCCTACAATTAGAACCGAAAAAATGCACGTGTTATGACTTCTTGGGTAATTTTCATTCTCTTTAGTTTATTAAATAGTTTAATTCTATGGCCCTCCCTTTCATTATTGTGACACTTTACATCAAAATGTTTACAATGTTGCAACAAATAGGCAACACAATTGGTTTGATATATCTATTTAATTGATTGCAGGAGCATCACGACATGGGCTTTGTTTCAGTAAAGCAATTCATTATGTCTTGTGGTGGTCTATGGCTGCACACTGTCCTCCTGGTCCTCCCACTCAGGGCGGGGCCAGTGGCCGCTCAACTGAATAATAAATACCAACCTGTCTGTTCCAGCATTTGTTGCGTTTGTTGCTCTCTCCCCCTGGACAAACAAATGTGATTACAAGTTGTGCTACAAAGGTTGCCCAAATTGCTGCCAAGCTCTGAGAGCGATGATCAACGGCGCACACTGTTGAGGAGGACTTGGCATGCGCACCGGTGCACACGCGCGCGCACACAGCCGGGGACCCCTTGACTTGACAGGGGTCCAATCAATGTGATTTTTTGAGGTACCATCCGCGTCATGGCTGCTGATTTGAGCCCAACCTGGATAATAATTCTATGGGTGCTGTTGTCTGAGTCAGACTGAGATACACATACACTTCCTTGTGCCATGTGCGATGATGAGACATTAAGTTCAAAGCCTTATAGATATAAAAGGCTCCATTTTCAGAGCTTATCAACCTAGTGCAACAAAGGAAATGTCCTCCCACTCACTCAAAGTGGAACCAATTATGCATTGTTCCTTGTGCATCTATCTCCTCTGGAGTCACTTATTCTGCAGAGCTTGTGTGGAGTTTATTAATAATTGGTTATTTCGTTAACTGATTCATAGTGTTAGTTAGACATCAGCTATTCTGGACATCACTCAGCCGCTCCCCCAGCTCGAGCTCGACACTGGTGAGGATGTAGCGGAAGATAAGGCGCAGCGCGTGGATAATTTTATGTAGCGCGAGGGGCCAGAGGGAGCACAGGCCTGACATCTGAGCAGTGACATGGAGGAAAAATAGACTCCCGGGGGACAGGGAAATGGGCAGACGATAATTACACTTTGTTCTGACGGGTGTGTGGAGGAAATGAATTGAATGGACGGACCTGCATAGCAAATTACCTTTGTTGTGAAGGCGCAGCTGTCATTTTGAAGAGCTCTCGTTGCTCTGTGAATAGGCCATTTGGTCTATCGATGGTTGATTCCTTGGTTGATATTATTTAAAATAAATCGTAGCTTAAGATGTTAGAACTCAGTTTGCAGTATTTGTATTGGTGCATGATGGCATTCAGAATGACATTAGGCTATCTATGCTCGATGACAATTACCTCTATCTACAAAAAACTGGAGAAGACACGTTGGATATTTACAAAATTGTTAATATTACAGAGCCAGATCACAAAGGTGTCATGAAATGAGTGACTTTGACCAAACTCACGCGTCCAGTTACTCCAGTGCTGCCCGCTGGCCGTTTCAGGACCAGGTCAGTGGACAGCGCCTTGTTGACTCTGCTCTAGCTCCGCGGGGTATTTGGAAACTGGTGTCGCTGGTATAAATGAGGGCGATGGGGTGTAGATGTCAAGTTTAAAACATCCAAAATATACAGTAGTGAGACAAAACAGGCTACTTACTAAACAATACGGGACCATATAGTCCAGACCATTCAGTACATCAGTGCATGGACAGATGCCATGAGTTGCATACTAGCCTATTTTGTAAAGTGCATGAGCTAACAAATAAAATGGTGTATGCCTATTCATCTCGAATATCAAGTGGTGGCATGATTCAGTTGCACATCTTAATGGAAAGACAGTGCTCTCAGTTTGAGTTTTGAGTTTCTAGTCATGTTAATGAATTAAATGAATTCCGCATAGGCCCCGGGCCTCTGCCTCTAACCTTGGCTGGTCCATAAGCGTGGTTGTGTGAAAACCACTGGTCTGGTGCTGCTTAAATTTTAGACGGGGCAGGCGCCCATCAAGCCAATGCCCGGGAGCTTATCTCAATAGCCAAATGGTGGAGTGAATGGTGTATCTCTGAACAATCTATGGGGGGAATTGAAGCACGTAGCCTATTAAGCCTACAACAGACATTTTAACAAATTACCCGAATTGCCGTTTAATTAAACATTCTCGAGAACTGTTATGAAGAATTTTCATTAAAACGTTTTTCTTAGCCTTCCAGTTCCCCGTTCCAGCAAGTTCAGAGAAATGGGTGAGTGGGTTCAACATGGCTTCCAGTGCTAAATAGCATCAGTGCTGCCAGGCCGGGTGTGCTCACTCGTACTGACAGACAGGGATTCAGATGCCACCTAATGGATTAGTGGTTTATCGGAGGCTTGCTCAGGGCCTTTGCCAATATGGTCACTGCGTGTCCGCTAATGTTCAGATGGAGCAATATGCTTGAGCTGCTGTAGGGTATTACTCGCCATATGGCGCGCCGGCGCATGGCCTGAACCAATCTCACTATCTGACATCTTGTCAGACGCAGCCTACATGGTGTTATTAGTGGCGACAGGTTCAATTAATAGTCTGGGGATTGAGGGATGTTGTCATAGCATACCACTTACGAACCACTTACGAATTTTGAATGATCGTATGCATAGAAAAAGTGTGATTTGTCAAACAATCCTATGAGCGTCATACGCACACGGATAGGAGATAACCATTGATAAATAAATACCAAATGTTCCCAGCATCAGTGCTCATGCACGACTTTAGCGGTTTGCTTTTCGAAACGCCCCTAATTAACCATGTGGTCCATTTAAACCGTGGGGATTGTACAACGCCAAACCAGAAAAACAACCGCGCAACCAAAAAAAAGCTAAGAAAAAAAAATAATACATTAAATACATGTGCTAGTGTCAGAGAGTGAGTACAACCAAAATGTTTTATTTGGCTTGCTCAGTTGTGGCTTGCCCAGTAAAAATAAAAACAGCTACAAAGAAAGGACCATTCGTACAAGTCGAGTTGCTTTAGCAATGGCAAAATATAGGTACTGAGTAAGCAACACTCACCAATAATCCATCAATCCTAAACAGCTCCCTTCTGTCGGTTTATAGGCCAACAATGCTGATCTGCAGGCATATAGGCCAACAATGCTGTTCTGCAGAATGAACGAGTCGTGCGTTCTACCTGGCCATCTTGCCACAACATTCAGCAGCGTCTTTTGCGCATCACATAACCTGCACATAAAAAGTTGCAGCCTTTTCTGTTCACATAGTTGAATTCGTTTTGGGATGGTGATTTATGGCGATGTGGTGGGTGCCGTCTATTGATCCGTTCGTATTTGGGAACTCATTGATGGCATCATGGCAAAGAAATTCCTGTTGACGTCAACCTGTTGTGCGATGGTTTATGGACATGGTATGTGTTACTGTTCGTTTTGCTGATGATTGCATCCAAAACATTGGCTCATCGAGGGCTGTGAGATGACGATTGGCAAGCTCCCGCTGTAAAGTGCCGGTTGCCAAAAACCCAAGGGTGGATAACACTTGGATGTGCACCGGAATGGCATGCGTTTGCCTTTTTAAGGTAAGTCTTAAATCCTCGCAAAAATCATATAAAAAGGGTTTTGGAAATGGAAATACGATTACATTTAAAAACGATTTCACGATTACTCTCACAGGTTCACACATTTTCAACATATATTTCCCCCATACTACGCCTGACAAACAGTTCCCTTATTCTACCACTTGGCACTGTGTGTACGCATGGTCATGACACACTCTCAAGCCAACGTTCATATTGATAAATCTCGCACTTTGCGTGGAAATGATCCCACGCATGGTTTACACACAGATTTGTGGCTACGCATGAATGATAAATGAGAGGCCCCAGGAGACCAATAATGTCATGTTCACTGATTATGTTACAAAATATTACAATCAGTTTGTAAACCATGTTTTTTTCTGTGGAACATTAGGGAAAACATGTAGGTTATATGTCACTGTCTACATTTATCTCAGAATCACTATGTGAGCAACTCCAGTATAGATTTGACCTTGTGTTTTAGGTTATTGTCCTGCTGAAAGGTGAATTAATCTCCCAGTGACTGGTGGAAAGCAGACTGAACCATGTTTTCCTCAAGTATTTTGCCTGTTTTAGCTCCATTCTGTTTCTTTTCATCCTGAAAAACTCCCCAGTCCTTAACGATTACAAGCATAACCATAACATGATGCAGCCACCACTATGCTTGAAGATATGGAGAGTGGTACTCAGTAATGTATTGTATTAGATTTGCCCTAAACATAACACTTTGTATTCAGGACAAAAAATTAATTGCTATGCCACATTTTTTGGAGTATTACTTCAGTGCCTTTTTGCAAACAAGATGCATGTTTTGGAATATTTTTATTCTGTACAGGCTTACTTCTTTTCACTCTGTCAATTAGGTTAGTATTGTGGAGTAACTACAAGGTTGTTGATCCATCCTCGGTTTTCTCCTATCACAGACATTAAACTCTGTAACTGTTTTAAAGTAATCATTGACCTCATGGTGAAATCCCTGAGCTGTTTCCTTCCTCTCCAGCAACTGAGTTAGGAAGGATGTCTGTGTCTTTGTAGTGACTGGCTGTATTGATACACTATCCAAATTGTAATTAATAACTTTGCCATGCTGAAAGGGAAATTCAAATCTCTGCTTTTTTTTACCAATAGATGCCCTTTGCGAGGCATTGGAAAACCTCCCTGGTCTTTGTGGTTGAATCTGTGGTTGAAATTCTCTGGACAACTGAGGGACCTTACAGATAATTGTATGTGTGGGGTACAGAGATGAGGTAGTCATTCAAAAATCATGTTAAACTAGTGTTTCCCAAACCCGGTCCTCGGGACCCCAAGGTGTGCAAGTTTTGGTTTTTGCCCTAACACTACACAGCTGATTCAAATTTTCAAAGCTGGATGATTAGTTGATTATTTGTCCCAAGGACCAAGTTTGGGAAACCCTGTGTTAAACATTATTAATTAACACAGAGTGAGTCCATGCAACTTATTATGTGACTTGTTAAGCAAATGTTTACTCCTGAACTTATTTTGGCTTGCAATAGCAAAGAGATTGAATACTTGAGTCAAGACATTTCAGCTTTTAATGTTAGATTTTTTTACAAATTAATAAAATTATGGGGTATTGTGTGTAGGCCAGTGACAGAAAATCTCAGTTGAATACATTTGAAATTCAGGCTGTAACACAACAACAACAAAAAAGTCAAGGGCTGTGAAAACTTGTGGGAGGGAAGTGCTTTTTCAATTCGTTATTTTAATATCTTTAATTGAAAAAGCCCTTGCCTTTGTTATGACCTCCTTTGTCACATTTAACTATAAGAGAATACAACAGACCACTTCATTTATATGATATGAGGAATGTAATTTAATTATATTAAGGTTCTGACATGTTTATTGTTATTCTTATGATTCCATTCATTTAAATGTTCAGTCAGGTCACATCACACGTTTCCAATGGTAAACTACCTAGTTAAGTAAAAAGCACACCCCCATATTTACAGATTACCAATGCACTCCACAATCAAAAGTGCAAAACTGTTGTCAGGATTTTATTCAGAAGCATGCAAGGAACATATAATGCCAGATGATGGCAGTGTTGTAGCAGTTAATCTGCCGTCTACCACCCTTTCAGACCTCTTTGCCATAGAGTAGCGTATTGCATTTTGGTCAGTGCCTACGGATAGCTTGCACAGTTTGAATGCTAATATGATAACACAGAAATGATCATAATGACTACTTTTAAAAATTTGAATAGCCAATTTAAAACTAAACCTAGACATCAATTTTCCACATGAGCAGAATGCATGGGTCAGGTCTGATTGTGTTCATCTATGTCCTGGCAACCTTCCCACACCACCTCATCTCCATTCTTTTTTTTTGTAGCACATCAAGCCAATTGCAATGAAGATTGCAATATACTGCAATATATCATGCATACAACAGTGGACTGTGTAAACTAAGGGTGGAGTAACAATATCTTGGGTATTCAAAGTCAAATTGACAATATTGAGGTTGTGAGAATAGTGTTTCTACTGTGAATCCTTTCAAGTACTATTTGTAGTGTTTCTCAGAGCAATTGTTCATATCCATATCAAACTAGCCTGGTTAATGCATGTAACAATGGTGAACATCAAGAGTTCAAAAGGCAGTTAGCAGGGGCTAAATGTAATGAGGAAACCTGCCTTTAGAAATTAACCAGCTCTGTGCCCCTAAACTGCAGGCGGGGTCATCTGTTGGGCTATGTGCGTTCCTAATGGCACCCTATTCCCTATATAGTGCAGGCCCTGGTCAAACATAATGCCCTACATAGGGAATCGGGTGCCATTAGGGACGCAGACATAGTATCATGGGTCAGTAAAGTTGTTATCATGTGGAATAAAAGGGGTCAAGACCCCCAGGCTCCACCATGATCAAAGACCTTGGCCAACATGTTCCATCCTGGGCAAAACCATTGACCCTGAACTACTCAATGCTGCCTACTGAGGCTCTGCCCCACTACAAACCAAGGATAAAGCCAAGGAAGGAAACCTGCAGCAAAGGCACACAATCGGCTTAGGCCTGTCTTTAGAAAATCATTACTGACTTGGAAATGTCCTCCTGTCCACATACAGCGCCTTCAGAAAGTATTTATACCCCTTGACTTTTCCACATTTTGTTGTATTACAGCCTGAATTCAAAATGGATTAACTAGATTTTTTTTCTCACCTATCTACACAAAATACCCCATAATGACAAAGTGAAAACATATTTTCAGAAATGTTTGAAAATGTTTTGACAATGAAATACAGAAATAACAAATTTACATAAGTATTCACACCCTAGTCAATACTTTGTAAAAACACCTTTGGCAGCGATTACAGCTGAGTCTTTCTAGGTAAGTTTCTAAGATCTTTCCACACCTGGAACATTTGACCTTTATTCTTTTAAAAATGCTTCAAGTTCTATCAAATTGGTTGTTGATCATTGCTAGACACAGGTCTTGCCATAGATTTTCAAGTAGATATAAGTCAAAACTGTAACTCAGGAACATTCACTGTCTTCTTGGTAAGCAACTCCAGTATAGATTTGACCTTGTGTTTTAGGTTATTGTCCTGCTGAAAGGTGAATTAATCTCCCAGTGACTGGTGGAAAGCAGACTGAACCATGTTTTCCTCAAGTATTTTGCCTGTTTTAGCTCCATTCTGTTTCTTTTCATCCTGAAAAACTCCCCAGCCCTTAACGATTACAAGCATAACCATAACATGATGCAGCCACCACTATGCTTGAAGATATGGAGAGTGGTACTCAGTAATGTATTGTATTAGATTTGCCCTAAACATAACACTTTGTATTCAGGACAAAAAATTAATTGCTATGCCACATTTTTTGGAGTATTACTTCAGTGCCTTTTTGCAAACAAGATGCATGTTTTGGAATATTTTTATTCTGTACAGGCTTCCTTCTTTTCACTCTGTCAATTAGGTTAGTATTGTGGAGTAACTACAATGTTGTTGATCCATCCTCAGTTTTCTCCTATCACAGACATTAAACTCTGTAACTGTTTTAAAGTAATCATTGACCTCATGGTGAAATCCCTGAGCTGTTTCCTTCCTCTCCAGCAACTGAGTTAGGAAGGATGTCTGTGTCTTTGTAGTGACTGGCTGTATTGATACACTATGCAAATTGTAATTAATAACTTTGCCATGCTGAAAGGGAAATTCAAATCTCTGCTTTTTTTTACCAATAGATGCCCTTTGCGAGGCATTGGAAAACCTCCCTGGTCTTTGTGGTTGAATCTGTGGTTGAAATTCTCTGGACAACTGAGGGACCTTACAGATAATTGTATGTGTGGGGTACAGAGATGAGGTAGTCATTCAAAAATCAGTGTTTCCCAAACTCGGTCCTCGGGACCCCAAGGTGTGCAAGTTTTGGTTTTTGCCCTAACACTACACAGCTGATTCAAATTTTCAAAGCTGGATGATTAGTTGATTATTTGTCCCAAGGACCAAGTTTGGGAAACCCTGTGTTAAACACTATTAATTAACACAGAGTGAGTCCATGCAACTTATTATGTGACTTGTTAAGCAAATGTTTACTCCTGAACTTATTTTGGCTTGCAATAGCAAAGAGATTGAATACTTGAGTCAAGACATTTCAGCTTTTAATGTTAAAAATTATGGGGTATTGTGTGTAGGCCAGTGACAGAAAATCTCAGTTGAATACATTTGAAATTCAGGCTGTAACACAACAACAACAAAAAAGTCAAGGGCTGTGAAAACTTTCTGAAGGCACTGTTTTTAGATGAAGCTACAGGGTGGGGGTAGGTAGAACATGATCCTTTAGGATGTTAGTCTGTTTGTTAGGTAAGTCACCTCTGATGAGGGAAATAAACAGGATGCCAGACAGATCCAAATCACAAGGAATACATTTATCAAGGATTTGGTCATTCCTACTATGGGTTGTAGGTCATTTATTAATTAATATCTACCATGTTGTTCTCAGATGATGTTAGGCTGAAAACTATTCGAGCTACTGTCCATAGTCTCACAAAATATTTTGGGAAAATATGTCAGTTTACACAAAAGTGAATAAATATGTCATTTATTCACTTTTGTGTAAACCCTACTGTTAATAAAGCAAGAAACAATCCACAAATTGGTTTGAGAACTACAGTCACACCTCTTAGTTTTATTCACTGTGTCATGCAAAACACAATGTCAGTTTTATTCTTTCCAAATGAAACAACTTAAATTCACATCAGTGTACTTCTGTACATTCTTGCAGACCACTGTCTCTTGCACGCATACCTACAGCTCCCACTTCCATAATCAGAGCTTTGTGTCTGAAGACAATAGCTTAACCCTAGTGTATCATGGGAATCTCCAGCCCGAGCCCAGTGGGGAACATGTTAATTGGCAGTAGTCTCCATAATGGTGATCTTCCCTGTATGTTTGGCCTACTTCCAAACACTCCCTCAATCACGACTGACTACACGCCACTTTGTAAAATATTTCCCTGCAGAAATCTGTCTTTTGTTCTCTCTACACTCCGTTGTCAATGTATTCCTGGAGTTCTCATGGAAGGCCTGATGGAGTTTCATTATTTTCCCAGAGTGCCTTTCTTCCTCTCAAAGGGGAAAAGAGGGAGTGTTTTTCTGGGTGATTGGCATAGACATCATATGATCGTGAGGTAATGCCCTAGCTGGATGCCCATTGGCTAAGGGGGAACGGGCTATGCTCGGCCCACAAAGGAACGGGGTACAATCGGCTTAGAGCTCAATCAGATCTGAACCCCGACTGCTGTCTTGTGGGTTCATAAAGGCGGCCATTCATGCTGGCTGACAAATTGCCACTGAAGCATGAGACGAAAGGAACCCCCCTGGTCGGGTTTCTGCCTGCTCCCCTGCTCTCTCTCACCCCTGGCCCTTTCCCCCTTCAAGACCCCCCCTCTTAACCCCATCGTTGGGGAAACAGGCTGGATTGCACAATCACCATGCCTCCCTCTCAATGGCTGGTCTGTGCCAAGTTTGGCTTTGAAAATCTGTTTCACTAAGTCTCTTTATATTCTGTATGAGAAAGAGTAGGGTGTGAAAGCTAGCATCACATGAGGTTAACTCTATGAATAGAACATTGTGTTTGTCCACAGGAGAATTTTGCTATACAAAGAGTTATATTACACTTTAGATTTACTAAATGCTTATAGAAGTGGCAATGGTTATCCTGCATTTCACCACTTAAAAACAAGAAAACACTTGCCATTCCTGTGAATTTACAACATTTTTCAACCTCCTGTAATGTAAAAAATCATTAGATGACCATGCTTCACTTTCTGTGAGTTAAGGTAAAAAGTGATTAATCAAAGTCCATACTTGATGAATAACATTAAAACCTGAATGGAACAAAGCAACACTTAAATAGGGTTGAGCCTTGTTGTAGGCCAACAATACTAGTCTCAATTACTTTCCGGTGAAAAAAACACAAAGCTGGGAGCGAGACAGTGAACTGGCCAATAAGCAGAACAGTAAGCAGTATTTACAAACCACTGGAATTTCCCACAGGAGGATTGCCAGGCTGGCGAGAGAGAGGTTACTTAGCAGTCACAGACCAGACCACTCTTGTTCTTGCTGACACAGATTCAACACCAAGGCTATGCATTGATGACAGAGATCCTGAAGATGAGCCCAAATAGAGGTGTGACTATGAAAAGATCTGACCGTCTATCCAGACCATCTCTCACTCTTAGTAGGTAATACAATACTTGTGTTCCCGAGTGGCACAGCGGTCTAAGGCACTGCATCTCAGTGCTAGAAGCGTCACTAGACACCCTGATTCGAATCCAGGCCGTATCACAACCGGCCGTGATTGGGAGTCCTATAGGGAAGCACACAATTGTCCCAGCATCGTTCAGGTTTGGCCGGTGTAGGCCGTCATTGTAAATAAGAATTTGTTCTTAACTGACTTGCCTAGTTAAATAAAGGTTAAATAAAAATACTTATCATGATTCAAGAGTTTCGTATTGGTCTTTAACTGGCCCTGCAGCTATACTATCTGTAATGGGACCCTACAGGCCGACTGGATGTGGCTGGTATTTTGTGGTAAAGTCATAGCTGAGTCATACAACAATGTTACAACTTGCAACATTGATGTGAAAGATAATCTAAGCACAAAGTACTTGTTGCTGGAATAGACCCACTGGTTTTTAGGCAATTTTGTACTTTAAATGGCACCCTTTTAGGTTTTTGTTGCTGCATGCAAAATAAGTCCTTTTAAAATGAGATCAGGCCCCGATTTCATTATCTCTTACATTGAAATCAAGTGATAGAGAAGAGGGTAAGTGAGGACAGGTTATTGATAAGCACTAGTCTTCACCAAGATGGCTCATGTCTTGTCTCTTCATTAGAATGAGGGTGTGAAATATTGACCTGGGGTATGAGACCTGTTCACACCCCACCTCCACATAATAACCATGCACACTACAACCACGCACTGCAATTGTTACTAGACATCCAGTGGCAGTTTTAATGCCTGAACAAGTTCATTACTGGCTACTACGCCTCCTCCTCCGCAACCCCGGAGCGTCTTGGAGACACAGCCAAGATAAACGGGACAACAAAACAATGCACAGCTGGCTCTAACACATAACACTTCAGTCGCCATGGCCATAGATGGAAAGACTGTGGGGAGGGTGAGGTAATCTAACGTAAACAATCTAAAATCCCAGCGTTTCAGTCTGGCGTTCCCCTCATTTTAGCACTCCCTTACTCAGCCCTAGCTAAGCTATATAATTGTCTTATTCTATACTCTCGATTTTTTTGGAAAGGCACTTAAAATCTCATGTATTATTATTATAAGAGACATGACGATGTTTGGATGTTAAATAGTTTTTTAATAGTCCATAGGGACTCCTCAATAACTGAACAGATGCTCTAAGTGATATTAAGACTGGGTATGACACCATTACCTAACATTGTGTCATTGCTCTCCGTGTTGAATAAAAGCCTCTAAAGTAACAGCAGTCTCCCTGATCAAAGTGGCACAGTGTAATCTGTGCTGAGTGGGTTCTGTGCTCTGCCTAAATCCCTTGAAATTAACAGTTATATTCCAAAGATTCCAATTCCCCAAGGGCCTGCCCAGGTACACAATCTTGACAGTAATCCACAGATTAAATGTTTTGCAGCATAAACCCAGCCAGCAGAAATAAAAGCGCTGTGAGGAGTGGCAACTGATGACAGTCTGCTTGACCATAATGAGGCCTGGTAATTAACGTATACTTGACCTGCTGGGGTCTCTCGCACTGACCTCAAAACTACAGCTCTTAAGGTTTTCAGGAAGCAAAGAGCACTCTACAAGTCTAAGCATACGTGACAGCATTAACCATGCCTTATTACTTTCTTAATTGGCTACAGGTACAGAATAGAATCCAATTCAGATAGAGAAACATGGACGTATAGAACTTGTGTTCTATTCTGGGTTTGTACATTTTATAGCATACACTATTTGCATTACTTAAAAGATGTAAAGCAATACTCTCCATTATATAAGCAAGGCAGGCTGTTGAGTTCCTCGTATCTCTAAGGCGATATGAAGGTCAGAGGCATATAATGGCATTAAGTCCACCGAGGCTTAAGAACTCAGCCTTCTGTCACTATTGTCTGAGTGGATTCTTGGTTTGAAATGTAGAGGCTTGGAGGCTTTCTGAGAAAGCGTGCCTCCCCTCTCATTAGATGCCTAGAATGCTGCTAACAGTTGAAGTCTTTCCTGGGCTCAGCCATATCCCACTCTCTCCTCAGTTCCACCCTACCCAAATCCTTTTTCAGAGGGTGTATAAGAACTGGTATTATTGCCTCTCTTTCAGTGTGGAGGAGGCCAATCCAAGCATTCACTACTACTGCCCACCGTAAGAGGGGCCCTCAGTCACTGTCTTCTACTAGATTTATACTGTTGTTTAAAGCCCGGCCTGAACTCAGAACAACCCTGGGTGGCTAGCGGGGTAGTGAAGACTGAAGAGCAGGAGACCCATTCTACTCTCAAATGGAGTCACAGCGACAGGGAAAATATTGACCCATCTCTCTCTTTTTCACTCCATCAGTGGCTGGTTCTTTGAGAGGAACCAGCCTGTCTGATTGGCAGCCTAGTGATTCATGCTCATTAGTGGATCTCAGTCATTAATGAGGCCTGCCAGAGTTCTGCTGCAGTTACCCCGGAGTCGTCTTTATCACCATGTCAACCGCTAACTCCATTTCCACAGTCCCTACCACCGGTTATTGTGGCTCCTCCAGACTCTCTGCCCCTGAATGCTAATGACTGAACTCAGTCGAGGGCATATGAGTGGAAAGATTTTGTCCCCAATTCCAAAAGGCAAGGGCAGATAGTCATCCTGGAGTAGATTGTGTGGGGAGAATGGGAGAGGAAAAGAGGAGAAGAGGGGGGGTAGAAGGAAGGAGGGGGGAAGGAAGAGGCAGAGAAGAGGAGAGGGGGGTAGAGGGAAGAGGGAGAGGAGAAGAGGAGGGTAGAGGAAAGAGGAGAGGGGGGAAGAGAGGAGGGGGGGAGAGGAGAGAGACGGAGAGGAGAATAGGGAGGGGAGAGAGAGGGTCGAATGGGGTTGGGGCTGTCTGATTCCCATCCCCTCCACCCCATAGAGTGGTTTGGTCTAGCGAGGCATTTCCGAGCTTCTCATTTTCTCCAGCAAGGTCATGCGTTAACCTCTCTCACAGTACAGCTATATAAGGGGATAGGAAGCAGGTGAAGAGGAGAACTGCAGCATTACAGCTGGGAAAACTAGGGCCCCTTCGATCCAGAGAGCTTGATCTCAGTAACATGAGAAACAGATAGTGTCTCAGAGAAATAATATCACAACAACAATTGTTGTGCCGTCTTTTATTTGTTAAAAATAAACAAGCTGTGCATTGAAATAAAAAAAAGCATCAGTCTCATGAATGCCCTCACTCTGTGCAACAGTTACACTTAGAGCTCATTTGCTTTGTACTGCAAGCAAGGCAATTAAGTTTAGAGTTTTCAAAGCAATAAACAGACAATGTGCATAGGAGTTAGTTATTTATTTCCCTTTGATTACAACATTTCAGAGAGAAAGTATCTGGCTTCTTGCAAGTATATAATCATCAACATTTCAAGGTATCGTATACATATTTCAACCTCAGAGTTGCAAGAATTGTAATTATTAAATTGAAAGTATTACAAAAAAAATACATTTACATTTCATGGTCATGTGAAAACACAAGAAATATTTCTACATGTATGAAATCCCAGAATTTTCAGATTAACTCACAAAATAAGATAATTGTTTTAATGTCCCTTTTCAATACATTTGGAATAGGAGGCATGGTCCAAGGACTGCACTGCACAGACCTGGGTCAGCTTGCAGGCCCCATCACAGACAATGGTATCATCATAGCGCACCATAAAATGGCTAAAATACTTCTGAAATGCTTTGCTTTGCTGCATTTCAAAACTCAAGACAAGTTTAAACAGGCTGTGTGGTTGAATGTCCTTTATTCCAAACGCTTCAGTCATTACGTATTCAAGTTTCCAGTCAGATCTTTTTTCTTGGTTGGCTTCGGTGAGATTCAAGTAGTACTGCCAAATATCCTTCAGAGAGAGAAAAACTATTTCAAAACCATGAAAAGCCATGTAAAATCCCCGATCAGAGAGTACCTTGATTAGAAGTAGTGATGTGTGACAGCGCCATTAAAAGGAACATCATTGCTGTGGGTCTAGGGGCTGGTTAAGCTGTTGAGAGCTAACTTACCTAAATGACGTTGACCTGAATGGTCCCCATTTTAATAAGTGTAGTCAAGATGTTTCTGACTCTAATTTTCCGCCTGGCCTTTTCTTAACAGATTACCCCAGAAAGTAGAGCTACTAAAGATTTAAGGGCTATGCCTTCCCTAATGTTGACTGTGGAGCTTACTGCAGTGCTAACATGTTCCAGCTCCCATCTAAGGGGGATGCTGAAATCACCTGTAAGTTACTCTGAGCTCTATGCTGTATAAGCGAGAATAAAAGAAGACAAGGACAAATCAGTGCGGACCTTAATGATAAGAGGGAAAGTGAACATGCAGAACTGAATCAGCCTCTGCATGGGAATTATGAAATAGTTCTGGCTACCTACATCCCCTTGAGAGAGTTAATAAGGTTAGACATGAGGATGATAATACATTATATCAATGGATATTTCCAAACATGTTCAAATGAAAGGGGACTGTCCAGAACCCCTGGATAATGGTGGTTGTACTTACCAGCAGCCTGTAGTCCTGTGGGTCATAGTGGTACATGCGGAAGGCTGGGTTGTTGGAGTACGGCTCATCTGCACTCTTGATTGGAGTAACAGCCGGTGTGACAAACAGGGAATTAACTGGTTCCCCTTCAAAGCAAACAAATGAGGATGATTTGAGTAAATAAATAAATGCTAAAAGCACTCCTTCCTCAGTTCCTCCTCCATTGCATTTTCATGGCCATGGGGATTCTAGCCAACACTGGCAGTCATTGTAACACTGAACCCATAGGAGATGAAAGGTGGATTTGGATTGTCTGAGTAACTTGAGGCGGAGCTGAACATGATCTAAATGCGTCATTTTCGCTGGAAAGTTACCAAAGATTACTCAGCGTATGATGCCTCGTTCACGCGCTGATATGTTTGCCTGGCTACCAATCCACGTCGCTCCGGCCAAACGCCACGCCCACTAACGTTTCTTCTCTACAATGATTCTAGATTTGTTCTCCTCCTTGACGACTTCTCGAATGCGAACACATTCAAGCCGATCTGATTGGTCCAGAAACCGATGGGCCAAAAACGCTATGGAGAACAGCAAAAACAAGTAAAAATTACCCCAGCCATTATCCCATTAGATGCTGTTGCATACAGAGGGATCTGTTAGCAGAAAAAATATTTTATTAACAAAAAGGCATACAAATTAATTTGTAACTTTTTTGTTGTTGCAGTTTTACAGCCAATTTCCTGAAATTCTACACATTTTGCCATGGGGTAGGGATACATTTTAGCAGTTTTAAAAGCTAATTTCCTGCAATTCTACACATTTTGCCTTGATTTATGCCAAGTTAATATGATATCTGAGTGAGTGTGACTATCAAAATCAATGGGGGCCCCCTGGAGGCAAGGTAACTGGAGGTAATTCAGCCATGAATACTACAAAATAAGATAGCTGGCTAGACTAACTTAACGAATCTAAAAATGTTTAACTGATATGGGCTAATTGAGTGACATAACAAGAGGAAAACTGCTGATGCACAACCAAGTTTCGAAATTGCACCTTGTTAATTCTACTATTTTAACTTTCAACAGTGTTCATTTTGATTAGGCTAGAGACAATCCAATCGCTGATAACTTTTTTTGTACAATGCCCCTCAATTTGATGTCAGCAGAAAGGACTTCTACGATGGCAGTCTCAGACTGAATGCATGTTGTGATAGATAGAGCAGTGGAATTAAATTCAGTATGAGTCGTCAGGCAACTGATATGTAGGATGGAGATGTGATAATTTGATCTCAGATAAAAATAATGTTCAAACCTCATCCCTTGGTGACAGTAACACAGAGCTTTGACACTAGCCAGTGACTCACCTTGTTGGTCCTGCAAGACCATTATGCTGTCTCTGTGAGTGTGGCCATAGAAATGCCCTGAGATGATGTCACTGTAGTCACAAAAGATTTTCACAAGTCTCTCATTGTAGGCTTCTCTGATGGCGGTGGTATTCCTGGCAAAGGGCAAGTAACCCACTGGAACATGAGCAATTACAATGACCTACAGAGGGATGACAGGAAGAACAGCGTGTTAAGGCACCATAAGAGAAAAATACTGCTTTTAAAAAGCATGTTATATGCTGTATATTATCCGGTCTTCCGTATAAGGGTGCTTAGGATCCATGCAGGCCTATTCAGAAGCCATCCTCACCTGGATAGACAGAGAAATATTCCTTCTACAGAGTAATGTAGCAATGACCTATTTACCTTCTCCATTCTCTGAGCAGATGCTTCCAGGGTGTCCTGTAGCCACCGGAACTGTCCAGCCGGGTCACTCATATTCACTGTCACTTTATTAGGGCTATAGTATAGGATAGTGTTCAGGCTTATCAGTCGCAGCTTGGGCTGCACCATCTGAGAGTAAAATCCACCTTCACAAAAGACATCAAATTCAGGGTAAAGTAAGGTTATTGTGTGTTGTATCAAGGTATTGTGAGTTCTGAAAGGGTTATTAATATGTAATGTTTATGTAGATTAAAAACAATGCAAAAAGTAGTAATACCAGGCACCAAGAGTAGTAATACCAGGCACCAAGAGGCCTGATCAGCAGGTCTAACACTAGTTCCCATGTTCTAAACACAAGCAGCTTACCTTCTCTGAGAGTTACAAGGGCTTCTGGCTTTAACCAAGGCTCCCACAGTTTGGCTGCAGCCTGGTAAATATCATTAGTGGATGTCGGAAGTTGATCCTGAAAAGAATGACCACTGTGTCATGGAAATAGAGTAGGCATATAGACTGACAAAAATTAAGCAAATATTCTTATGAGAGAAAATGACAAACTGCTGCTGCTGATCTTTCATTTATTTCAAGAAAACATTAAATCTTTAAGATGTACAGACTCAATCTCTGGTTTGACCCAGAGTCTACCACAATCAGCATTGGGACAGATGACTATGCATCACAGGTATTCTCCACCCCATAAGTGGAATACTGTAGATAAAATACCTGTGGCCAGTAGTCATGATTCCCAAGGGCGGGGTACACTAGCATGTCTGGAAAGAACTCCCTGATAGTTTGAGTCATGTTGCTGATGACTTGGATTACCACGTCCGTGGACAGCTCCCCTGCAGGGACATGTGGAGGGCTGTCTCTGGGAGGGGCAAGAGAGAAAGAGGAATAAGCCCGTTCTAATAACTTATTAGAGCCCAGGACAGAATTAATAAAATAAAACAAAGATCTGCTCATGTATTACCCCTAAATCCCTGTAATCCAGGGGTTGGCTTTTTTAACACACATTTTAATATAGATGCAGGGGCCTTTCACCAAAGCATTTTCTTTCTGCTTAACACACATTATACATACCAATAAAATGTCAGGCTTAACTAATTAACTGGAGATTAAGTTAAAATGACAAAGCACCAAACACATGCAGTACATAACCCTTCATGTGATGTATGATTCATATTTTCAGGCATTAGCTTAGCATTTAGTTCATGTTTAATAGCATTCAGTATGCATCGCTCTTCACTCTATTCATACAATATGCACACCTATCTGATGCGGAGTCGTCCGTCTTCCCACTGGTTGCACGTTGGCATTATGACTTTATAGCACTTTATTTTCATATCAGCAGAAAGTCTTGTGTGGATGATTTATGGTTTATTTGGCTGAATGTGCAAATTATTTATTTTATTTTGGATTGGGACGCACGCAGCATAGAGCTGATTCAAGACCAGTGGCGTAATGCAAGGTCCAAGCATATTTTACTGATTTTTCCATGAGGCTGAGAGAAAATGGTGCTGTTTTAGAGCTAATTTCTTGCTATTCTACACATTTTGCCATGAGGCTGAGATTTTTTTTCTCCAGTTTTAAAGCTAATTTCCTGTAGTCCCCCCTTATGAGGTGTTCATATTCTATCGTGGGCCCGCCTTGCGTAGACTGCGGCAGTGTGTGCTACACCAATGTTCAACCTGAATGACTATACAAGGGCTGCCCAATTCCGGTCCTGGAGGGCCGAAACACACCTGGTTTTTGTTTCTACCTGGTAGTTAATTGCACTCCCATGGTGTCCCTGATTAGAAGGAGAGGCCCTCCAGGACCGGAATTGGGTAGCCCTGCTATACAGACATTGATTACGTTTCACTGAACTCCAACAGATCACTGATTTGTTGCTTAATTTACAACAATTCCATCTGTGACAAGATTTTTTGTTATCCAATGAAAGGAAAGAGGAAACAATATACTATTGTTCCTTTTTTTTAACCCTCTCAAACTGTACTTCTCCAATGTTGTTGTATGTGAAACAGGGATACAAATCCGCAGGCACACTACATATTGCTCTTCATAACATATAAAGCTACAAACCCTGTCCAAATCATAAACTCTGGCTGTGGGGCCACTTGTTTCATGTGCTGAAAGGCTGACAGGATGAGCTGGTAGGGAGAGTCACACATGAAATCTCCAAACAGGCCAGGGTTTGAGGCTGGGACACCCTTAGAGGAGAAACACACTTTGGTGTGGTCATCATTCACATGGTATGTGGGGTCCAAATGTAGGTCAGAGATGTGCCAGAATCTCCCTGAAATTGAAATTTTATTGGGCATGTTATATCAATCTACTTTATAACATGTAGGGGATGATGTAAATCATGCTAGTCACATCAAATGACCAGGACGTATTAACTCTAGGTAACTTGTTTTTCTCCAGAAAATAAATATGTAATTTTAGTAGGTTTGGTTATAAAACTTTTCTGAAGTAAAACCTGGTTTAAATGTTAAACACAGAATACAATGGAATATAATACAACACAAACGGCAAACACCAGCATGCGCTTTCATTTTCTAAGCAAAATGATTTTGACAGCTCAATATAATTCATGGGTGCAATCAACGCTATAAACAACTTACCTATGCTTGGCAGGTGAATGCTATTTACAGGTGCAAGAGGCGCCGCGTAAATCAGCAGCACGTTGAACAGCAACCCAACTAGAAGATGGGACACGATGCCCATATTGTCACATTAAACAAAAAAAACAATGAGAGAAATTGCAGTTGTTTGGTTATATCATTGACGTTTTCTCAAGTGATACAAACAGGAAGTACGGCGCTCATGTGACTGCTTTGTCCAGGTCTAAAACTAACAGTAGGGTCACGTGATAAATTCCAAAGCGAGTCAAGAGAGCACGTAGGGGGGAATTCCGACCCGAGTAAAACGCGCGTTAATGGAACGTAATTCCATTTTTATGCACTTCTCTCAACTCCTATTCTGACCTTGAATTTTAACATGAGAATAGCATGCCATTCATCTGCTATTCGTTGCGGGTGGAGATCAAAGAAATGAAGGTGTGGTGGAGGTGTGTGTACAGATATGCTGTATTCTGACTTGATTTCATTCTCTCATAATTCCACTATCTTTACGTGAGATGAAACGTGCAATAAGGTCTAGCAACCTGTTGGTTACACGTGGAACATCTTTATTTTTTCCAATTGAAATAACACCATTATCAATGCACTGTAATTTACAAATTGAGAAGAGCTATTGATAGAGCTATGTAAATGAGTAAAACTTTGAATAAGGGTATTGTAAATATAAATGACAATTGTTTTAGATCCATTTTACTTTATGATCACTGAAGACAAATATCAAACCAGAAGAAAATGGCAGCAAACTGAAGAATATCAACAGTCTATCACCTTTTCCACAGTGAAGTTAATGAGGGTGGTTAGAGTGTTGGACTTGTAACCGAAAGGTTCCAAGATCGAAGGTAAAAATCTGTTGTTCTGCCCCTGAACAAGGCAGTTAACACACTGGTCCTAGGCCGTCATTGAAAATAAGAATTCGTTCTTAACTGACTTGCCTAGTTAAATAAAGGAAAAATAAAGAAAATAATGCTTTGTATAACTTGAGACCCAAGCTATAGGCTTCTGTAGCCATGCACATATGACAGTGTAGCCCAAACCTACCAAGTTTATTTCTAGAATGTTTTAATTATATGCCAGGACTTTTCACTGTATTTCTTACCATTGGTATCGTGCTAAATATTAGCAACTATCGGTAGCCACCGTCAGTTATACCCACATACATTCATACCTATCACTGACTTTAGTGTTAGTTTCCTTACATTTTGCATCATTACATTACATCGTTGGTTTGCCTTTCTTTCCTCTGTCACGTTCGTGTGGTTGTTTCTGAGGATCAAAATCAAATCAAATTAAATTTGTCACATGCTCCGAATACAACAGGTGTATGCTTGGCTGGGGAAGGGTCTTTGGCCTGGTTTGCTAACTACCTCTCTCAAAGAGTGAAGTGTATAAAGTCAGAACATCTTCTGTCTCAGCCACTGCCTGTCACCAAGGGTGTGTACCCCAAAGCTCGATCCTAGGCCCCACGCTCTTCTCAGTTTACATCAACAACATAGCTCAGGCAGTAGGAAGCTCTCTCCCCCATTTATATGCAGATGATACAGTCTTATACTCAGATGGCCCCTCCACGGATTTTGTGTTAAACGCTCTACTACAAAGCTTTCTTAGTGTCCAACAAGCTATCTCTGCCCTTAACCTTATTCCGAACACCTCAAAAACAAAGGTGATGTCATTTGGTAAGAATAATGCCCCTCTCCCCACCGGTGTGATTATTACCTCTGAGGGTTTAGAGGTCTTGTATGAGGTCACCTCATACAAGTACTTGGGAGTATGGCTAGACGGTACATTGTCCTTCTCTCAGCACATATCAAAGCTGTAGGTTAAAGTTAAATCTATACTTTATTTCCTCTATCAGAATCGCTTCTCTTTCACCCCAGCTACCAAACTAATCCTGATTTAGATGACCATTCTACCCATGCTAGATTACGGAGATGTAATTTATAGATTGGCAGGTAAAGGTGCTCGAGCGGCTAGATGTCCTTTACCAGTCGGCCATCAGATTTGCCACCAATGCTCCTTATAGGACACACCATTGCACTCTATACTCTTCTGTAAACTGGTCATCTCTGTATACCCATCGCAAGTCCCACTGGTTGATGCTTATTTATAAAACCCTCTTAGGCCTCACTCCCCCCGATCTGAGATATCTGCTGCAGCCCTCATCCTCCATATTCAACACCCATTCTGTCAGTCACATTCTGTTAAAGGTCCCCAAAGCACACACATCCCTGTTCGCTGCAGCTAGTGACTGGAACGAGCTGCAACAAATACTCAAACTGCACAGTTTTATCTCAATCTCTTAATTCACAAAGAGGACACTCATACTGACAGTTGTGGCTGCTTTGTGTGATGTATTGTCTCTACCTTCTTGCCCTTTGTGCTGTTGTCTGTGCCCAATAATGTTTGTACCTGTAATGATAGGGTGGTGAGTCGGAAGCAGGTGAAACGTTTTAATAAAACAACAAAACCAAGAACATGACACTAACATTACACAGACAGCCAATACACAAGAAAAATACCAACTGGTGAGTGAACATGGGAGAGTGACATATAAAGGGGAGGAAATGATGAAGGTAATGGAGTCCAGGTGTGAATCATAAAGAGTAACAGGTGCACGTAATGATGCGTGCCAGGTGTGCATAATGATGAATCCCAGGACCGGTGGTTAGTACTCTGGCGATGGCGTACGCTGGAGGGGAGGAGCAGGAGCAGACCTGACAGGACCCTGTTTTGTGTTGCTACCATGTTGTTGTCGTGTTGCTGCCATGCTATGTTGTTGTCTTAGGTCTCTCTTTATGTAGTGTTGTGTTGTCTCTCTTGTTGTGATGTGTGTTTTGTCCTATATTCTTATTTAATTTATTTTTAATCCCAGCCTCCTGTCCCCGCAGGAGGCCTTTTGCCTTTTGGTAGGCCGTCATTGTAAATAAGAATTTGTTCTTAACTGACTTGCCTAGTTAAATAAAGGTTAAATTAAAAACATTTCAAATAAAAAAACTATAAGGGCACAAGGCGAGACCCAGATGCAGACACAGGAGGCAGATGGCTAGAGTCTGTTGTTTATTTACAATCCAAAAGGAGTAGGTAAGAGAATGGTCGTGGACAGGCAAAAGGTCAAAACCAGTAGTGAGTCCAAGAAGTAAAGAGTGGCAGACAGGCTCGATGTCAGGGCAGGCAGAAGGGTCAGGCAGGCGGGTACGGAGTCCAGAAAAAACAGGCAAGGGTCAAAACCGGGAAGACTAGTAAGAGAGAACCTGTCAACCACCGTCAGAATGGTGGTGTTGCCATCTGACGGAGGATGAGCAGTGACAAAATCCAGGGAAATATGGGACCAGGGGCGATGAGGAACAGGAAGTGGCTGAAGGAGACCAGACAGAACTTGCCACGGAGTCTTGCTTTGAGCACACACCATGCATGCAGTGACAAAGGCCGAGACATCAGGAGCCATGGTGGGCCACCAGAAGCGCTGTCGGAGGAATGTCAGGGTACAACGAGCACCAGGATGACAGGTAAGCCTGGAGGAGTGAGCCCATTCCAGGCCTTGGGACCGGACTGAATCAGGAACGAACATCCAGGTTAGCTGGGCCTTCCCCAGGGTTCGGCTGGGAACGTTGTGCTTTACGAACCAGAGCCTCAATACTCCAGACAACCGCAGCTGCCAAACATGAGGCAGGGAGAATGGTCTCTGATTCCAAGGGTGTGGCAGCGGAACTGCACAGGCGGGAAAGGGTGTCTGGCTTCACATCTTTGGACCCTGGGCGGTAGGAGATGGTGAATATAAACCTAGTGAATAACAGAGCCCACCGGGCCTGCCTAGAGTTAAGGCGCTTGGCTGTGCGGAGATATTCCAAATTCTTGTGGTTGGTCCAAACCAAAAATGGATGTTCCGCCCCTTACACCCAATGCCTCCACTCCTCCAGGGCCATCTTTACTGCTAGGAGTTCCTTGTTGCCAATGTCATAGTTCCTCTCCGCCGAGTTGAGACGATGGGACATGAAGGCACAGGGATGAAGCTTTTGGTCCTGGACGGATCTCTGGGAAAGAACGTCCCTTACTCCCACGTTGGAAGCGTCAACCTCCACCACAAACTGACGGGTCGGATCCGGATGGATGAGGATGGGGGCAGTGGTGAATCGTTGCTTCAAATCCACAAAAGCCTTGTTTGCTGCTGGGGACCATGTGAACGGTACCTTGGGAGAGGTGAGTGCAGAGAGGGGAGCCACCAGGTTGCTGTAGCCCCGAATGAAATGGCGGTCAAAATGAGCAAACCTGAATAATAATCAAACCAGAAAATGTATTATGGAGCGGTGGAACTCGCCCTTCTCTGCTTTAACAAACAACTGGTTCTCCAGAAGGCGCTGAAGAACTTGTCGAACATGGAGAACGTGTTCCTGGGCAGAACGGGAGAAAACCAGGATGTCATCAAGGTATACAAAAACAAACCGATTCAACATGTCGTTAACCAGAGCCTGGAACACAGCAAGAGCGTTAATGAGTCCAAACAGCATGACCAGGTACTCATAGTGTCCACTTGCTGTATTGAAAGCAGTCTTCCACTCGTCTCCTTCACGTATCCGAACAAGGTGGTAGGCATTCCGGAGGTCCAGTTTAGTAAAGATGGTTGCCCCCTGGAGAGGTTCGAAAGCCGTGGAGAGGAGTTATCAATGTACTCCTCCATGGCCTTGGTCTCAGGGTCAGACAGGGAATAAAACCCAGATGCAGACACAGGAGGCAGATGGTTAGAGTTTTTGTTGTTTATTTACAATCCAAAAGGAGTAGGCAAAAGAATGGTCGTGGACAGGCAAAAGTTCAAAAACAGTCCAAGAGGTAAAGAGTGGCAGACAGGCTCGATGTCAGGGCAGGCAGAAGGGTCAGGCAGGCAGGTACGGAGTCCAGAAAAAACAGGCAAGGGTCAAAATCGGTAAGACTAGAAAAAGATAATAGAAAACAGGAGCACGGGAAAAACACGCTGGTTGACTTGAAAACATACAAAACGAACTGGCACAGAGAGACAGGAAACACAGGGATAAGTACACTGTGGAAAAGAAGCGACACCTGGAGGGGTTGGAGACGATAACAAGAACAGGTGAAACAGACTTACTGTGAAATGCTTACTTTCAAGCCCTTAACCAACAATACAGTTTTAATAAAATAGAGTTAAGAAAATCTTTAAAAAAAATAATAATATGGATGGCAGGAAGCTGGGCCTAGTGATGTACTGGGCTGTACGCACCACCCTCTGTAGCGCCTTACAGTCGAATGCCGAGCAGCTGCCAAACCAGGCGGTGATGCGACCGGTCAGGATGCTCTCGATAGTGCAGCTGTAGAACACTAGCAATATTGGATCATATTAGGCTAACGTATTACAAGTTGTGCAATATTTTGGGACATGTAGCATATTTGAATCATTATGGAACACAGACCATATGTAGCAGTTTAAACCTAGTGCACGGTTCATGACAACTAGCAGCACATTTGAAGTGTGAAAGTGTGTCTATGTGTGAGTGTGTGGCGTCAATATGCATGTGTGTGTCTTTTGTAAGTGTATGTAGTGTGTGTGTTTGTGTGTGTATGTGTGTGTGTGTGTGTGTATGTCAGTGTAGTGTTTTTGAGTGTGTGGGTAGAGTCTAGTGAGTGTACATAGAGCCAGTGCAAAGGTGTTAGTGCAAAACAATTAAGATAAATAAATAAATACTGAAGGGGGTCAATGTAAATTGTCCTGGTAACCTCTGCTGTTTTCAATCAGGATCTCAGCGACCACTGCCTCATTGCCTGCATCCGCTATGGGCCCGCGGTCAAACGACCACCCCTTATCACTGTCAAACGCTCCCTAAAACACTTCTGCGAGCAGACTTTCTAATCGACCTGGCCCGGGTATCCTGGCAGGATATTGACCTCATCCAGTCAGTCGAGGATGCCTGGTCATTCTTTAAAAGCAACTTCGTCACCATCTTAAATAAGCATGCCCCTTTCAAAAAATGTAGAACTAAGAACAGATACAGCCCTTGGTTCACTCCAGACCTGACTGCCCTTGACCAGCACAAAAACAGCATAGCATCGAATAGTCCCCGCGATATGCAACTGTTCATCGAAGTCAGGAACCAAAACACGCAGTCAGTCAGGAAAGCAAAGGCTAGCTTTTTCAAACAGAAATTTCAAACAAAAATCCTGTAGCTCTAACTCCAGAAAGTTTTGGGATACTGTCAAGTCCATGGAAAACAATAGCACCTCCTCCCAGCTGCCCACTGTACTGAGGCTAGGTAACACGGTCACCACCGATAAATCCATGATAATCGAAAATGTCAACAAGCATTTCTCTACGGCTGGCCATGCTTTCCTCCAGGCTACCCCAACCCCGGCCAACAGCTCACCCCCCGCAGCTACTTGTCCGAGCCTCCCCAGCTTCTCCTTCACCCAAATCCAGATAGCAAAACCTGGACCCGTACAAAACAGCTGGGCTAGACAATCTGGACCCTCTCTTTCTAAAAATATCCGCCGCCATTGTTGCAACTCCTATTACCAGTCTGCTCAACCTGTCTTTCGTGTCGTCCGAGATCCCTAAAGATTGGAAAGCTGCCGCGGTCATCCCCCTCTTCAAAGGGGGTGACACTCTAGACCCAAATTGCTATAGACCTATATCCATCCTGCCCTGCCTCTCTAAAGTCTTTGAAAGCCTAGTTCATAAACAGATCATTGACCACTTCGAATCCCACTGTACCTTCTCCGCTGTGCAATACGGTTTCCGAGCTGGTCACGGGTGCACCTCAGCCACGCTCAAGGTACTAAACGATATCATCGATAAAAAGACAGTACTGTGCAGCCGTCTTCTTCGACCTGGCCAAGGCTTTCGACTGTCAATCACCGTATTCTTATCGGCAGACTCAATAGCCTTGGTTTCTCAGATGACTGCCTCGCCTGGTTCACCAACTACTTTGCAGACAGAGTTCACTTTGGCGATGTCATCTACAAAACAGCTTCCAATACTCTACTCAGCAAACTGGATGCAGTCACACTGCCATCCGCTTTGTCACCAAAGCCCCTTATACCACCCACCACTGCGACCTGTATGCTCTAGTCGGCTGGCCCTCGCTACATACTTGTCGCCAGACCCACTGGCTCCAGGTCATCTACAAGTCCCTGCTAGGTAAAGCCCCGCCTTATCTCAGGTCGCTGGTAACCATAGCAGCACCCACCCGTAGCACGTGCTCCAGCAGGTATATCTCACTGGTCAACCCCAAAGCCAATTCCTCATTTCGCCGCCTTTCCTTCCAGTTCTCTGCTGCCAATGACTGGAACGAACTACAAATATCACTGAAACTGGAGACACTTATCTCCCTCAAGCACCAGCTGTCAGAGCAGCTCACAGATCACTGCACCTGTACATAGCCCATCTGTAAATAGCCCAACCAACTACCTCATCCCCTACCATATTCATTTATTTATCTTGCTCTTTTGCACCCCAGTATTTCTACTTTGCACATTCATCTACTGCACATCTACCATTCCAGTGTTAAATTGCTATATTGTAATTACTTCGCCACCATGGCCTATTTATTGCCTTACGTTCCTTATCTTACCTCATTTGCACACATTGTATATAGATTTGTTTTCTACTGTATTATTGACTGTATGTTTGTTTACTCCATGCGTAACTCTGTGTTGTTGAATGTGTCGAACTGCTTTGCTTTATCTTGGCCAGGTTGCAGTTGTAAATGAGAACTTGTTCTCAACTTGCCTACCTGGTTAAATAAAGGTGAAATAAAAAAAATGTAAAACCATTTAATTAACTGTTCAGCATTCTTATGGCTTATAAACTCAGTCAACTGCGTTTATTTTCAGCAAACTTAACATGTGTAAATCTTTGTATGAACATAACAAGATTCAACAACTGAGACATAAACTGAACAAGTTCCACAGACATGTGACTAACAGAAATTGAATAATGTGTCCCTGAACAAAGGGGGGTCAAAATCAAAAGTAACAGTCAGTATCTGGTGTGGCCACCAGCTGAATTAAGTACTGCAGTGCATCTCCTACTCATAGACTGCACCAGATTTGCCAATTTTTGCTGTGAGATGTTACCCCACTCTTCCACCAAGTGCAAGTTCCCGGACATTTCTGGGGGGAATGGCCCTAGCCCTCACCCTCCGATCCAACAGATGTGCTCAATGGGATTGAGAGCCATGCTCTTCCCTGGCCATGGCAGAACACTGACATTCCTGTCTTGCAGGAAATCACGCACAGAACGAGCAGTATGGCTGGTGGCATTGTCATGCTGGAGGGTCATGTCAGGATGAGCCTGCAGGAAGGGTACCACATGAGGGAGGAGGATGTCTTCCCTGTAACGAACAGCATTGAGATTGCCTGCAATGACAACAAGCGCAGTCCGATGATGCTGTGACACACTGCCCCAGACCATGACGAACCCTCCACCTCCAAATCGATCCCGCCCCAGAGTACAGGCCTCGGTGTAACGCTCATTCCTTCAACGATAAGCGCAAATCCGACCATCACCCCTGGTGAGACAAAACCGCAACTCGTCAGTGAAGAGCACTTTTTTCCAGTCCTGTCTGGTCTAGCGATGGTGGGTTTGTGCCCATAGGCGACGTTGTTGCCGGTGATGTCTGGTGAGGACCTGCCTTACAACAGGCCTACAAGCCCTCAGTCCAGCCTCTCTCAGACTATTGCGGACAGTCTGAGCACTGATGTGCGTTCCTGGTGTAACTCGGGCAGTTGTTGTTGCCATCCTGTAACTGATCCTGTGCAGGTGTTGTTACACGTGGTCTGCCACTTTGAGGACGATCAGCTGTCCGTCCTGTCTCCCTGTAGTGCTGTCTTAGGCGTCTCACAGTACGGACATTGCAATTTATTGCCCTGGCCACATCTGCAGTCCTCATGCCTCTTTGCAGCATGCCTAAGGCACGTTCACGCAGATGAGCAGGGACCCTGGGCATCTTTCTTTTGGTGTTTTTCAGAGTCAGTAGAAAGGCCTCTTTAGTGTCCTAAGTTTTCATAACTGTGACCTTAATTGCCTACCGTCTGTAAGCTGTTAGTGTCTTAATGACCGTTCCACAGGCGCGTATTCATTAATTGTTTATGGTTCATTGAACAAGCATGGGAAACAGTGTTTAAACCCTTTACAATGAAGATCTGTGAAGTTATTTGGATTTTTACGAATTATCTTTGAAAGACAGGGCCCTGAAAAAGGGACGTTTATTTTTTTGCTGAGTTTATATATATATATATATATATATATATATATATATATATATATATATATATAGTACCAGTCAAAAGTTTGGACACACCTACTCAATTAAGGGTTTTTCTTTATTTCTACTATTTTCTACATTGTAGAATAATAGTAACGACATCAAAACTATGAAATAACACATATGGAATCATGTAGTAACCAAAAAAGTGTTTAGCAAATATATTTTATATTTGAGATTCTTGAAAGTAGCCACCCTTTGCCTTGATGACAGCTTTGCACACTATTGGCATTCTCTCAACCAGCTATATGAGGTAGTCGCCTGGAATGCATTTCAATTAAAAGGTGTGCCTTTTGTGGATTTTCTTTTCTTTCCTTTCCTTAATGTGTTTGAGCCAATCAGTTGTGTTGTGGTATACTGAAGATAGCCCAATTTGGCGAAAGACCAAGTCCATACTATGGCAAGAACAGCTCAAATAAGCAAAGAAAAACGACAGTCCATCATGACATTAAGACATGAAGGTCAGTCAATGCGGAAAATTACAAGAACATTTCTAAAAAAGTTATTTCAAGTGCATCCACAAAAATCATCAAGCGTTATGATGAAACTAGCTCTCATAAGGACTGCCACAGGAAAGGAAGACCCAGAGTTACCTCTGCTGCAGAGCAAACGAGTTACAAACCTCAAATTGCAGCCAAAATAAATTATTCACAGAGTAACAGACACATCTCAACATCAGCTGTTCAGAGGAGAATCAGGCCTTCATGGTTGAATTGCTGCAAAGAAACCCCTACTAAAGGACACCAATAAGAAGAAGAGACTTGCTTGGGCCAAGAAACACGAGCAATGAACATTAGACCGGTGGAAATCTGTCCTTTGGTCTGATGAGTTCAAATTTGATATTTTTGGTTCCAACTGCCGTGTCTTTGTGAGACGCAGAGTAGGTGAACGGATGATCTCCGCATGTGTGGTTCCCACCATGAAGCATGGAGGAGGAGGTGTGATATTGTGGGGGTCCTTTGCTGGTGACACTGTCTGTCATTTATTTAGAATTCAAGGCACAATTAACCAGCATGGCTACCACAGCATTCTGCAGCGATACGCTATCCCATCAAATTTGCGCTTAGTGGGACTAACTTTTGTTTTTCAACAGCACAATGATCCAACACACCTCCAGGCTGTGTAAGGGCTATTATACCAAGAAGGAGAGTGATGGAGAGCTGCATCACATGACCTGGCCTCCACAATCACCCGACCTCAACCCAATTGAGATGGTTTGGGATGAGTTGGACCACAGAGTGAAGGAAAAGCAGCCAACAAGTGCTCAGCATATGTGGGAACTCATTCAAGACTGTTGGGAAAATATTCCAGGTGAAGCTGGTTGAGAGAATACTAAGAGTGTTTAAAGTTGTCAGGATTCACTTTTTTGGTTACTACGTGATTCCATATGTGTTATTTCATAGTTTTGATGTCTTCACTATTATTCTACAATGTAGAAAATAGTAAAAATAAAGATAAACCCTTGAATGAGTAGGTGTGTCCAAACTTTTGACTGGTACTTTATATATATTGTGCATAAAGGCTCTCCAAACCTGTTAACCAACTGTTCCTAGGCCGTCATTGAAAATAAGAATTTGTTCTTAACTGACTTGCCTAGTTAAATAAATAAAAATAAAAAATTTATAAAAATAAAAATCCTAAATACTATACAATACCAAAGTATTTTCTTATCTACCAATTGGTGCTGAAAATGAGATATATGTGTGTATTAGAGGATTTTTTCATTGATCCCTAATATTTTGAACATTCTCTCCATATATTCTAGTGAGTCTGTCAAAAAAATAAATTAATGAAATGTACACCAAATTTAAAGGGATGATCTTACATAAATGTACTGAAAATGCTATTAAATTAAAACTCCATGAGAAAATCTGTTGGCCAGCAAGTGGGAGGGTTGGTTGAATTCCGTTTATTCAGTGCATGCAATGGAACTACACCTGCAAAGCCAGTTAAGCACCTGCATAAGAAGTGCATAGGAAAAGCGTACGTGGGAAAGGCATACATTTTCTGTCTGAATTGGGCCCATAGAGAGCAACGGTATTAGAATATTTTTGCGGGCACCAACTCCATGGCTCGTTGGCCAAAGCCTATGGGGAAATTAATTGAGTTTTTGTAGGGTTTTTGTATAAACGCATAAAATTAGCTCTGTGGTAAACACAGGCTTAGCCAGGGGATCTTATAGGTTTTGTTCTATGAGTTCATCTTCATCAGCTGACGTCCTTTTTGTGAATTGTGAGGCATTTATGTAATTAAAAAAAGCACATAAAGGATTCCTAATTTATAACGGTCATGTTAACTGATTGATATTATCGCACATAACAAAACGTATAAGATCTCCTAAACACACCTGTTAAACTCAGACCTTATTTTCTGTCTTTATCGCAAAACCCTATTCTTTCACCATTTCTTTTCCCTATAGGAATGTCTGAACGAAACAAAAGTAAATCATTTACGTTTTTTAGGATTACAAGCTGGCGAGCCCTATTGATGTCGCCCTGCGCAGCTTTACAAAATAATATTTGGTGCACGCAGACACAGCCGCACAGACAAATGTCCCTTCGCAGCACTTTTACAACATGGGCTTCCAAGGCATGTGAGCTTGAGTTCTGCTGATATATTGTATCGAATAGTCATGACATGAATACATTGTGGCAGACACCTGTTACTTAGGCTAAACATTAATGTTTCAATCTCGATGCAAGTTTGTAACTTCATTATAGTGGATTGATTAGGTCATATTTTTCTCTAGGCATGCCCAATCCTTGAGTGACTAAATATGTTGACGTTGAGGAAATTGCACAATCAATGGGTATCAAACAGTCATTTAGATAATAGAGTAAAAACATATATAATTTTGAGTGCATGTTCTTTTATTTGAGTATGTTTCACACAGGTTTACAAAGGATGAGCTATCACCAAATAAACATATATAAAAATGTCTTACAAAAAAGACTTCCAGCCCATGTTGTAAAACATTTGGAAGGATGAAGTGCAAAGGTCAGCATGCAGTAAAAACAAAACACTTCTTGGCTGTAGTCCAGCAAAATGGACTCAAATGATTTAACTAGTGATGTCTCCCAGCTCATGCCTTCTCATAGGTACGCACTGCCACAATGTCTTCAAATGTAAGAGTCTGTGAATGAGATAAAATAACAAATACATCTCTGTGCATTGAGGATATCAAACATGAAATACAGTATAAATAACAGTCATAATCATGAAAAGTAAGATATTGCTTGATTGACTCTTAAATAAGAGTCCAGTTCCTATATCACATCAGGTCAGACCGGAACTGATAGTTGCATAATATGGACTATTAGAGGTCACTCCTACAATTTGTGGGAAATGTAAAACTAAAGTCATAATGTTAAACTGATGAGGACCATGCACATTTTCTTTACTTATTTGCACATATCTCTACACTGAGAACTATGCTACTATGCTCAGCAGTACCAGCTTCAACATAGAAATACCCTCTCCGCCATTACTAGTACTAGTACTAGTGTAGCCTTGCTTCCCCATCACCTTGTTTCAACATCTATATTACCCAGGAATTCTAATTTCAGAATACATTTAGGAAGGCTCTTACCATGACCAATTTTCCATCCTTGATTTCTCTCACAAACTTGGTCTCCTTGCCGTCCCACTTCTGAACGTGAGCAAGCTTATCTCCATCCAAGCTCACAGTGGACTGCAATCAGATGGGAGAAATAGGTCAGAATATTGCTCTCAACAACAAGTTGACAATATATTATGGTAACTTCTATGAAGACATAAATGCAATACTTCCAAAGTTCCAATGTTTCATAATCCAGATCATATTACTCTTACAAATAGCTTATATTTGTAATAAAGTAATTTTGGACCAAAATGTATGATGTTCATAATGTGGCTAAATATAAACAAATTGAATTAAATTTGTCAAGTAAACGTGTTAGTCAGTGCATTATTACACTCTGGAAACAACAGGTTAACAGGTTCCTCAAACCCAGTGAAAAATATAAGAGATGTTCTAGCTGACAAAGCCTATATTCAAGTGCAGTGTCCAGTGCATATATCCCTTAAAAAAACATAAATCCCATATTGTAGCACTTACTTTACAGGTTCTGTCATCTGCAGTGGCTTCATCAAACTCCTCTCCCAGTATGAAGGATATTTCAGTGTTCTTGAAAGTACTCTGGGTTTTAACGACCACTTTGTCCCCCTCTTTTGCGATGATAACGGTTGGTTTGGTCACATTTCCGACCTGCCTTGTTGCAAAACCAACACCTGTGAAAGTAATGAAAAAAGGCAATGAGAGGTGGGATCATGCAAAATGAATCACCTGACGCGAACTACTGTACATTGTCATTGAACAAATATACAGGTAATAAATAACTTTTCTTATTATTAGGTTATAACTGTAAAGTCATGATAACTGTAAAGTCATGAAAACTCACCAAGTGCTTTCATGTACTCATCGAAGTTGTCACTGTCGACCAGTTTCCAGGTGGCACAGAAGGCATCAACCATGATGAAGAGTTAGAGGACCGTGCAATAAGAGAACTGAGGTAAAGTTGATACAGATGGTGCCGGAGTCAATATGAGCTTTTTCACATAAACCTTCATTATTTGTCTGGGGCTTATTAATATGCTTGTAGGGGGTGGAGACTTACTTCCCATTGGCTCAGGAGATACTTTCTGTCTTCTGATTGGTGTTGAGAGCTTGTAAAGCTATACTTTGATTTTCACTTTACATAGCATATGTCATGCAATTATTTGACACACCTCTTGCAAAATACACATATTCTTTATCAACTGCTTGTGTATTGATTGCAGTTGCAGATCAGTCTTGTTGTGACTTAGAGTAAACATACTAGCTACACTAACGACTGTCCTTGCTCTGCAAGACAGACAGTAAATGGAATGTGTCAGATCTAGGGCTGAAAAACCACCCAACTGGAATCAGAGTTTGTTTGACAAATCTTTGTCATTAAGTGAATTAATCCACTCTAACAGTCCCATGGGCTTTCTGCATTGAGGACAGTTATTATGCATTCTGTGTGCATTCAAGTACCAATGTACTTGTTTTAGGCAAAGATAGTTCTTCATTTTCAGTATCCTAAATCTGAAGGAAAGTAAAAATCAAACATTTATGTCTTGCATATTATTGGGTAGGCTAAGGCTACAGTAATTATTCCATAGCATGATCAGTTTTTGACTATTCTGATATGATAAAAACATATGCTATGCTTGTATGAATACTATTAGGAGACAATTATCTTTAACTAAATATTTTCAGCATAATGTTCAGTGCTTGCTTCCAAGAGCTTTGAAATTTGATACAGATCTTTTTATGTGTAGCTCAATAGAATGTAGATGCATTATTACAGTACCATGAATAATCCCTATTTGAAGAAATATGTCTCCTTGATGTATTGTTTAATATCTATACTCAGTTAGTAAGTTGCTTTATATTTCATGACAATAAAAAAGGGTGTTAAAAAATATAATGTATATTTGCCAGTGGATTTTGTAAAAGATCCATTCATGTTGGCGTGAAAGACATGTTTGGTGCCCTCCTCTGGCCAAATCAGTCCCCACCAGACACTATGGTACAATATAAGGAGAGACATAAATTACATCTACAGGAACAAACAACATGGTTAAATATTTCAAGGTATTGGAGCCTTTCATTCGTGGCAAACAACACACAACAATATTCTGGTTCCATAGCTAAGAAAAGCTCTGCTGATGTACTGTATTATTGCAGATGACTAAGGAGAGTAGGACAGACAATGTAATCACCATTTTACTGCCAATGATTAAACAAGGTAAATTGGTATCAATTTCACTGTGCAATGAGATGCCTCCCTTGTACAAAGACAACACACAATTTGTATTTAATTTTTTATTATAGCATTTGAAAAATATTCACCACAATGCCGTACATAAAGCATTATGTTTATTAGCTGCAGTGGACATTGAAATGCATCTTTAATGGGTGGCAACTATAATGTAAAACTGTATTTACTGCCCAAAAATACATATATTTTTTTATTTCTAATAACTCAGTTGTTAATTATGTATATTCTAACAGTAAAAAAAACAAGGTAGAGGTTGCACTGTAGTGCTCTAATAAACGGCAATTGTAAGATACAAATTTTACTTACATCACCAAATGGAATGTTTATTATTTGTTGTGCAAAAATAAACATTCCTGCAACTACATTTTGACATTCTGAGAAAAAACGCTTTCATTGGAACACCTCCGTATGCAACGTATGTACAAGTCCTTCTTGCTCAAATAAGAAATGACATTTTTCAGTCATGCCACTTCACCAGTTCACTTCATATGCTAATATGAACAGGACATGAGTTCAGGTTCATTCTCTGTACATGTAATTAATTTATGGGTATCTTGAATAAATACCCCCTTAACATTTTTCAGAGTTAGCCGCTTCACCAGTTCACTTCATATGCTAATATGAACCAGACATAAGTGCAGATTCATTCTCTGTACATGTAATGAATTATGGGTAATCTTGAACGAATACCCTCTTAACTTATAAAGAAACAGCCTTTTCCTTTTTATAGCGCTCTCCCTTTTTCACCCAACTATTTAAGTTTCCATCGTAGGTTGCATTGGCATTCATTGACATTGCATAGCACAGTGCATGACGATTACAGTTGTCTAGTCAATGGGGTTTGTTTTGAGGAGTAGCGGGCCATGGTAGAGCCAGTCTCTCTCTTGTTCTCCATCTTCTCTTGTAGTCAGTTAGCCAGAGACCACGGCCCTATTACGTCCCCTCTGCCTTCTCCTCACCCTCTATAGGGCACTTCGGTGGGCTTCCAGAGGACGTGCCCTCTCCACCTTCTCCTCCATCATCTGAGAAACACACAGAGCAACATTCATCATTTCAGTCAGAAACATATCTTTGAAAATGCCTCAATGCCCATGTAGTTGAAAATGTTTGCATTCCATTCACAATCCAAACTGTAGCGCATAATTTCCCCTATTTTGTGTTGGTTTGTAAGACATGGAAGATACAGTATCTTGCATTCACAAGATGAAGGGAATATGAGATTGTCAACCTCAGCACATAGCTGGCTGACACCTTGAATATCAACAGAGACTAAACTTAACACAGATCTGCAAAACTCAACCGCTTTGTTCATATTCAGCATTTTTATATGGTTTTGAACGTCTTCAGGGGAAATGAGCCAACACAGACTGCTTCTTGACAGACAATTCCTTCCTGTATTTTATAGGGGATTTATACTGCAAATTGCACGCAACTGTCCTACATCTGGTTCATGCCCTCTACAACATTAGGATCTACAGTATATGCTGCTGGTTGGTTAAATCTGCTTAAATCAAGTCATGAAATGGCCAATGTGAGTAACAGAAGGAGATGAATTTCTCACCAAAGCTGTTGTTTGACCATTTGACCCCTTGTTTGTGTTTGTGTTTATGTGTGTGTTTGTGTTTCTCTGTGTTTGTGTGTGTATCAAATCAAATCAAATTTTATTTGTCACATACACATGGTTAGCAGATGTTAATGAGAGTGTAGCGAAATGCTTGTGCTTCTAGTTCAGTAGTATCTAACAAGTAATCTAACAATTTCACAACAACTACCTCATACACACAAGTGTAAAGGAAAATACGAGTATGTACATATAAATATATGGATGAGCGATGGCTGACCGGCATAGGCAAGATGCAGTAGATGGTATAGAGTACAGTATATACATGTGAGATGAGTAATGTAGGATATGTAAACATTATATAAATGGCATCGTTTAAAGTGGCTAGTGATACGGCAGGTAGCCTAGTGGTTAGAGTGTTGGACTTGTAACCGGAGGGTTGCAAGTTCAAATCCCTGAGCTGACAAGGTAAAACTCTGTCGTTCTGCCCCTGAACAAGGCAGTTAACCCACTGTTCTCCGGGCGCCGAAGACGTGGATGTCGATTAAGGCAGCCCCCCGCACCTCTCTGATTCAGAGGGGTTGGGTTAAATGTGGAAGACACATTTCAGTTGAAGGCATTCAGTTGTACAACTGACTAATAATGGTGACTTTGACTCACTGGACATCCAGAGATCAGTCGTACCATTCAATCTCTCTACATCCACTTTTTAATAATTAAAGTGGCTAGAGATTTGAGTCGATGGCCGAACGGCATAGGCAAGATTCAGTAGACGGTATAGAGTACAGTGTATACATTTGATATGAGTAATGTCGGATATGTAAACATTATATACAAAATTGTTTAAAGTGGCTAGTGATACATTTCTTACATCCAATTTTCTATTATTTAAAGTGGCTAGAGATGTAAGTCAGTATGTTGGCAGCAGCCACTCAATGTTAGTGGTGGCTGTTTAACAGTCTGATGGCCTTGAGATAGAAGCTGTTTTTCAGTCTCTCGGTCCCAGCTTTGATGCACCTGTACTGACCTCGCCTTCTGGATGATAGCGGGGTGAACAGACAGTGGCTTAGGTAGTTGTTGTCCGTGATGATCTTTTTGGCCTTCCTGTGACATCGGGTGGTGTAGGTGTCCTGGAGGGCAGGTAGTTTACCCCCGGTGATGCGTTGTGCAGTCCTCACTACCCTCTGGAGAGCCTTACGGTTGTGGGCGGAGCAGTTGCCGTACCAGGCGGTGATACAGCCCGACAGGATGCTCTCGATTGTGCATCTGTAGAAGTTTGTGAGTGTTTTTGGTGACAAGCCGAATTTCTTCAGCATCCTGAGGTTGAAGAGACGCTGTTGCGCCTTCTTCACCACGCTGTCTGTGTGGGTGGACCATTTCAGTTTGTCCGTGATGTGTACGCCGAGGAACTTAAAACCTTCCACCTTCTCCCCTACTGTCCCGTCGATGTGGTCATCTCCTTAGTTTTGTTGGCGTTGAGTGAGAGGTTATTTTCCTGACACCACACTCCGAGGGCCCTCACCTCCTCCCTGTAGGCCGTCTCGTCGTTGTTGGTAATCAAGCCTACCACTGTAGTGTCGTCAGCAAACTTGATGATTGAGTTGGATGCGTGCTTGGCCACGCAGTCATGGGTGAACAGGGAGTACAGGAGAGGGCTGAGAACGCACCCTTGTGGGGTCCCAGTGTTGAGGATGAGAGATGTTGTTTCCTACCCTCACCACCTGGGGCCGGCCCATCAGGAAGTCCAGGACCCAGTTGCACAGGGCTGGGTCGAGACCTAGGGTGTGTTTGTCTGTCTGTCTGTGTGTGTGTGTTTGTGCATGTGTGCAACCGTGTGTGTGCATAATCCTTTTATTGAGTCATACATTAATGCTCAATTGACAAGTCGTTATAGTTGAAGGGTGTAACACTGCACTGCAGCCACAAAGTGAAAGGGAGCAATGCTGAGCAATGCTGTTTGTCTGTCTGTGTGTCTTAAGAGAACTGTGTCAAGGCTCTTGTGTAGCTGGTGCATAAAAGTCAGGCGCAGGATAACAGTACTGAGTGAGCAAAGCACTTTACTCAACCAATGAAACAAACAAAACGCTAAACGCGTAATACAAATACACATGCCAAACGCAAAACAGGCGAGGCATAAATAAACTGCACCAGCCGGAAAGAAACGGCTTAACAATAAACAATCACACACAAGGACATGGGGAAAAACAGAGGGTTAAATACACAACAGATAATGATGGGGAATGCAAACCAGGTGTGTGAAAAACAAGACAAGACAAATGAAAAATTAAAAGTAGATCGGTGATGATTAGAAGACTGGTGATGTCGACCGCCGAATTCCGCCCGAACGAGGAGGGGAACCGACTTCAGTTGAAGTCGTGACATAGTGTCTGTGTGTGCGTGTGTGTGTGCGTGTTTTGAAAAGCATAATCTTGTTATTGACCCATACATTAATGCTCAATGGACCAGTCATTATAGTTCAAGGGTGTAACACTGCACTGCAGCCACAAAGTGAAAGGGAGCAATGCTGAGTAAAAAAGTTACACATAAACAAATAAACTAAAAATGACTTTCCCTCCTCCATATTAAGCAATATGTGTATTGGCTTTAGTATATAACCAAGACAGCGGCTACTCTTCCTGGAGTTCAAACTTCCTGGGCTTTCCCTCACCGATAGATAGTTAGCCCTTTCCAAACTACCCTCATAGCCTTTGCGCTATTACTAAAAGAGGAAGATGGCTGTTCCTTTCATTTGTTTCCATTTAAACAGTTAAAGCTGTGGTTCATTTTACATTCTGTTAACATCCAGATGCCCTTCCCATTAAACCCTGCTTGATTAATGGAAAGCTGGCTGTCCACACAAGACACTTGATAATGGTGATCGGTACTGGGCTGGCATAGCCTCACAAAAGCACTCAACTATCTGAGTAAAGAGTTTCTTTAATGACAGTGCTTTATTAAGTGTTGCTCCACCACGCTTTTTCTATAATGGCTAGATTCAGATACGTATTGTTATGGAAAATTGTACTTCTATGATTAAAAAAAACAGACAGAGTACCATCTTTAATATTCACAAAATACTGTTTCTGAAATAAACTGATTCAAATTCTAATTGAAATGTTTAGATTTACAATTCAAAGTACAATTCATCTTAATCCATAACAGAGTGAAAGCATGCAATCAAGTACTGTAGGCGTATGTAAATGATTGTAAATATTGCAGACATTTTGCAATCAAGTACTGCATGTAATTGATAGTAAATTGCACTACCCACCTACAACAGAGAGCTCTGCTAGTTTGTCTGACAGGTCAGCAGGCCCTGCCCCAGCGATATCAGGTACAGCGTTCCTCCGGCCAGTCCTCCCTGTGGCTGCAAAATCAGTGACAACAGGCTCCACATCAGTCATCGCTGGGCCCTGTCCTCATAGCATAGTCTGGAACACAACAACAAAGTGTAATTTATGTCTAAACATATTGTACCTGGTTGATAACACTGTGTTATGTTTAAGCAATAAGGCCCAAGGAGGTGTGGTATATGGCCAAAATACCACGGCTAAGGGCTGTTCTTAGGCACAACGCAAACCCTCAAGGTGCCTTATTTCTATTGTAGACTGGTTACCAGAGTAAATTAAAGCAGTAAAAATATGCGTGGTATACGGTCTGATATACCACGGCTTTCAGCCAATTAGCATTCAGTGCTTGAACCCACCCTGTTTATAAAACTCATTAGACAAGCTCTCCGTCACACATTACAATACAACAGAATATATCTGTGCACATTACAAAGGTAATCAATGTATTGTGCATGCTGCAACACATACATGTTGTACGGACCGACGGCGGAGATAAAAAGCAGGTATGGGAAGTCAACATTTAATCAGGGACAAACAGGTAACAAGACAGGCACAGCGTCGGCACGCGGTAAACAAGGACATACGACAATCAATGCTAAAGCAGGGAACAGAGCGGGGAACCAGACATATATAGGGAAGGTAATGACAGAGGTGATAGAGTCCAGGTGAGTCCAATAATCGCTGATGCGCGTGACCCTTGAAAGGCACGTGTGCGTAATGATGGTGGCAGGAGTGCGCAATGCTGGGGAGCCTGGCACCTTCGAGCGCCAGGGGGGAAGAGCAGGAGCAGGAGCAGGTGTGACAGTACCCCCCCCCCC
>QNTS01003020.1:18261-55759 GCA_003317085.1 Hucho hucho | reverse complement strand
CCACTCAGGCCCAGAAACTAGGATATGCACATAATTAGTACTATTGGATAGGAAACACTCTGAAGTTTCTAAGAGTGTTAAAATATTGTCTGTGAGTATAACAGAACTGATATAGCAGGCGAAAACCCGAGGAATTTCTGTCCTAGGAAAAAGTGTTTTTGACACATTGCCTCATTTTGAACCCCTCCCTATTGAAAACAGCTATATATGGGAGTAAGATTGCAGTACCTATTGCTTCCACTGGATGTCAACAGTCTCTAGACAGTGTTTGGTGATGTTAGGTTGCTCTGGATGGTAATAGAAGAAGAATTTCGAACCAGTCATTGGATGTAAACAGAAGAGGAAGCGCATTCACGGGCTCGCGCGCGCTGTGGTTTTTTCCTTTCCTATCGTCCAGTTTATAATCCGGTTGAAATATTATAGTAAATATACATAAAAGTGTTCCTAAGGATACATTATCAATGATGTTTGATTGTTCTTGGACAAGTGTATAGGTATAATGTGAACGCGTTCTCTTCACGGTTCAATGGGCGACTCAACGGTGGATTTTATGATCATAACGCGGCAACCAAACTGAGATTTATGGATATAATAAATGACTTTTTCTAACAAAAGAAGCATGGATTGTCTTCGTTGGACACTTGGGAAGCCCTCAGCAGAAGTTCTTCGAAAGGTAAGGGATTTTATATTAGCGATTTTATGCGTTTTTTGAGACCCGTGTTGGGTTATGGATTTATGCTAATGCATAAATATTAGAGGTGCTACCCTCAAACAATCAAAGCCTTTTTGAAATCTGACAACGCTGTGATATTGCCAAGAATCAGAGCTTTTGATGACTATGCAACACTTGTATATTGATGAATGTTTAATAATTCAACTTTTGGATTTCGAATTTGGCGCCTCACATTTCACTAGCGCCCCACCACTCCGTAAGTAGTTAAACAAATCAAAATATATTTTAGATTTTAGATTCTTCAAAGTAGCCACCCTTTGCCTTGATGACAGCTCTGCACGCTCTTGGCATTCTCTCGACCAGCTTCATGAGGAATGCTTTTCCAACAGCCTTGAAGGAGTTCCCACATATGCTTAGCACTTGGCTGCTTTTCCTTCACTCTGTGGTCCAAGTTATCCCAAACCATCTCAATTGGGTTGAGGTCGGGTGATTGTGGAGGCCAGGTCATCTGATGCAGCACTCCATCACTCTCCTTCTTGGCCAAATAGTCCTTACACAGCCTGGAGGTGTGTTTTGGGTCATTGCCCTGTTGAAAAACAAATGATAGTAAGCACTAAGTGCAAACCAGATGGGATAGCGTATCGCTGCAGAATGCTGTGGTAGCCATGCTGGTTAAGTGTGCCTTGAGTTCTAAATAAATGACAGACAGTGTCACCAGCAAAGGACCCCCACACCATCACACGTCCTCCTCCATGCTTCATGGTGGGAACCACACATGCGGAGATAATCCGTTCACATACTCTGCGTCTCACAAAGACACCGCGGTTGGAACCAAAAATCTCAAATCTGAACTCATCAGACCAAAGGACAGATTTCAACCGGTCTAATGTCCATTGCTCATGTTTCTTGGCCCAAGCAAGTCTCTTCTTATTATTGGTGTCCTTTAGTAGGGGTTTCTTTGCAGCAATTCGACCAGGAAGGCCTGATTCTCCTCTAAACAGCTAATGTTGAGATGTGTCTGTTACTTCAACTCTGAGAAACATTTATTCGAGCTGCAATCTGAGGTGCAGTTAACTCTAATGAACTTATCCTCTGCAGGTAACTCTGGGTATTCCTTTCCTACCTTGTCACAAAACACAACTGATTGGCTCAAATGCATTAACCTGTTTGGGCTAAGGGGCAGGTACTCAGGCCAAGGAACTAGGATATGCACATAATTAGTAGTATTGTATAGAAAACACTCTGAAGTTTCTAAAACTGTTAAAATGATGTCTGTGAGTATAACAGAACTGATTTGGCAGGCAAAAACCAGAGGAAAATCCATCCGGAAAATCTGAATCTGTCATGTCACACTGTTTTCAGTTGGCATCCTATTCAAAGCATTGTAATTTTAGCTCCCAGAATGTAGTTCCTATGGCTTCCACTAGATGTCAACAGTCTTTAGAAAAGGTTTCAAGCTTTTATCTTGAATAACCATGGAGTAAGAGATGTTCTTCCTGGGGTGTTGTCAAGTGTCCTGTTATGGATTGAGCGTTTAACAGTGAGCGTGCTCTTAGCTCTTTTTCTCTTCTATTCAACAGGCTATATTCCGTCTGAAATATTATTGTTTATATTCATTTCAGAGTATCTGAGTATTGATTAGAAATGCTGTTTGACTTGTTTCGACGAACTTTACCGGTACTTTTGGGATATTGTTTGTCTGCATGGATGAACGCCTTTGGGCAGGTGGATTACTGAACAAAACGCGCCAACCAAACGGAGCTTTATGGATATAAAGAGGGACTTTATCGAACAAAAGGACATTTTATTGTGTAACTGGGACACTTGGGTATGCCATCATATGAAGATCTTCAAAGGTAAGCAATTTATTGTATCGCTATTTTTGAGTTTTGTGACACCTCTGCTGGTTATGTTATTATGCTAATTGAATATTTGTGCGGGGCGCTGTCCTCAGACAATCAAATGTTCTGCTTTCGCCGTAAAGCCTTTTTGAAATCTGGCAACGCTGTTAGATTAACAAGATTCTAAGCTTTTCATGAACTTTTTAAATGAGTATTTTTGTAATTTGAATTTGGCGCTCTGCATTTTACCGGATGTTGTCGCGTGTGGGACGTGACCATCCCCCCTAGCCCTAAGAAGTTAAGAAGGAAATAAATTCCACAAATACATTTTTAACAAGGCACACCTGTTAATTGAAATGCATTCCAGGTGACTACCTCATGAAGCTGGTTGAGAGAAGGCCAAGAGTGTGCCAAGCTGTAATCAAGACAAAGGGTGGCTACTTTGAAGAATCTAAAATATATTTTCATTTGTTTAACACTTTTTTGGTTACTACATGATTCCATATTTGTTATTTCATAGTTTTGATGTCTTCACTATTATTCTACATTGTAGAAAATAGTAAAAATAAAGAAAAACCCTGGAATGTGTAGTTGTGTCCAAACTTTTGACTGGTACTGTGTATATTATATTAAAACTTTAGTGCATACTTTTCTATTTCAACCAACTATTTCTAGAACCTTCTGTAGTATTTCCTCTCTAGGTGACAAATACAATTTGTTAGCGCATAGTCCACCATAATTACATTCAACCAGCTGTCATAAAGGCTGTTGTTGTGATAAGTTTTTAACCGACAGTATATGTATGTTCGATTCCCATGAGGCTTAAAGTGACAGAGATAAGTGGATGAGCTGCATGGAGAGAGGAATAGGCCTGAGACGACTCCACCATGGCCCAACCAGAACCCTTTCCCTGGGTCCCCCTCTTCCTTTCACTCCACTGAGAGAAGAGAGAGCTCCCAATGTCCGATAATGAGCTGTGTTCAGTGGGAAACTTCAAGGAATTAAGTCACATGGCAGCATTGTGAATGAACAGTTGACTGTCCATTATTCAGGAAGGCCTGGTGGGTCAGGGCCTCTCATAACTGTAGCCACACACAAACACAAGAGTCTTGCTCACAGAGCATAGGGAACTGCCTGCCTCTCCACTCCCACTGTTACTCTCAATGTTACCCTGTCATATAGCAGTGCAAAGCATACAATTATATCATTGATCAGGCACCATTATCTAATTGTCCACTGAGGTATTCTTGAAAACAATGATTTTCCAGATCCCAGATACTCTACTACAAAAAAGAGAAATGGCCTTCCAAGAGACAGTGCCTTATTTATATCTGAGAGATGGCCATCCAAGAGTATTTTATCTTGCCCCTATGGGATCTTTATCCAACCCAGTGGTAGCTGTTGACGCTGCTGTGAGTGACAGTGTGGAAGGCTAGCACGTCCTCGGTGTGTCCCTCTCAGCAGGCTCTTTCCCAGCACCCCTCCGCCCAAAAGGGCAGCATGTGACCGAGTGAGCGGTCAGATAAAATGGCCACCACAGAGAGACCCCACCAAGACACCGAGGACGCCTGCCAAAAATAACCTAAAAATACTGTGATAACCTCTGACAATGGCACTGCAGAACATAAATAAGACACAAACAAACACGCTCATAAACAGCCATTTATGGAGAAAATCTCTTTGAATGTTGCAGGAGCATAATGCTTGTTGATGTAACTGAAAAAAACATTCAATTAAAATCATCACAGGCAGTACAATATTTGCAGAGACAATGTTATTTCAGCATTACATGTGTTACTAATAAGGCTTCTGACAGCAGATGCCCATCTGATCATGTTACACTGCTCATTGGACCTCTTCTATTCAGAAATATATCCCAGTGGGGGAGGCCACAATATTTCCTTTGTTTTTTCCACCTCATTTTCCTGCTATTTGTCCTTTTGCTTTGGAAAGACCTCATTTGAAACAAAGCCTACAAAGCGGCCTCCATATTTTGAAACATAGGGAGGCTAATTAAGTACATGTCTCCCATAGCAGCCGGGAAGCTAAGAGAGCTCTCCTCTTCAATACAGGGCTATATTTGGACAGGCGACCTCCTGCTGAATAGGCTTTAGAGGATACACCTCCCAGGGTTGTTCAAATGTCAGAGCACCAAACTGACAAGTGACTTCAGTGCACTCAAAAGTCACTGAGTAGGGCTCCTCCAGTGTACTTCCAATGGAGAGATTCCTAAGCCTGATTGATCATCTCTTCAGTTCATAGTACCATCTGCAAATTCCTGGCGCCATTTCTAATAAATCTCCTACATTAGTGTAGATAGTGTCACATCTGCTGAGACAGATTAGTTCTAAAAGCCACTGATATGAACTCATAAACTGTCTGTATAAATACCCCCAGTGCCCAGAGAATACATACAGTGGGGCAAAAAAGTATTTAGTCAGCCACCAATTGTGCAAGTTCTCCAACTTAAAAAGATGAGAGAGGCGCATAGGTACACTTCAACTATGACAGACGAAATGAGAAAAAGAAATCCAGAAAATCACATTGTAGGATTTTTAATTTATTTATTTGCAAATTATGGTGGAAAATAAGTATTTGGTCAATAACAAAAGTTTATCTCAATACTTTGTTATATACCCTTTGTTGGCAATGACAGAGGTCAAACGTTTTCTGTAAGTCTTCACAAGGTTTTCACACACTGTTGCTGGTATTTTGGCCCATTCCTCCATGCAGATCTCCTCTAGAGCAGTGATGTTTTGGGGCTGTCGCTGGGCAACACGGACTTTCAACTCCCTCCAAAGATTTTCTATGGGGTTGAGATCTGGAGAATGGCTAGGCCACTCCAGGACCTTGAAATGCTTCTTACGAAGCCACTCCTTCGTTGCCCGGGCGGTGTGTTTGGGATCATTGTCATGCTGAAAGACCCAGCCACGTTTCATCTTCAATGCCCTTGCTGATGGAAGGAGGTTTTCACTCAAAATCTCACGATACATGGCCCCATTCATTCTTTCCTTTACACGGATCAGTCGTCCTGGTCCCTTTGCAGAAAAACAGCCCCAAAGCNGAGTCCCTGGCGGCGTAGTGTGTTACTGATGGTAGGCTTTGTTACTTTGGTCCCAGCTCTCTGCAGGTCATTCACTAGGTCCCCCCGTGTGGTTCTGGGATTTTTGCTCACCGTTCTTGTGATCATTTTGACCCCACGGGGTGAGATCTTGCGTGGAGCCCCAGATCGAGGAAGATTATCAGTGGTCTTGTATGTCTTCCATTTCCTAATAATTGCTCCCACAGTTGATTTCTTCAAACCAAGCTGCTTACCTATTGCAGATTCAGTCTTCCCAACCTGGTGCAGGTCTACAATTTTGTTTCTGGTGTCCTTTGACAGCTCTTTGGTCTTGGCCATAGTGGAGTTTGGAGTGTGACTGTTTGAGGTTGTGGACAGGTGTCTTTTATACTGATAACAAGTTCAAACAGGTGCCATTAATACAGGTAACGAGTGGAGGACAGAGGAGCCTCTTAAAGAAGAAGTTACAGGTCTGTGAGAGCCAGAAATCTTGCTTGTTTGTATGTGACCAAATACTTATTTTCCACCATAATTTGCAAATAAATACATTAAAAATCCTACAATGTGATTTTCTGGATTTTGTTTCCTCATTTTGTCTGTCATAGTTGAAGTGTACCTATGATGAAAATTACAGGCCTCTCTCATCTTTTTAAGTGAGAGAACTTGCACAATTGGTGGCTGACTAAATACTTTTTTGCCCCACTGTATTATATGCAGTGGAGAAAGAGAAAAACATAAACATACTTGGCAAGTGAGTTGAAGATGTTGTGCAGGTTAGCCGGATGAGAGGTTTTAATCTTTCCCTATTTATAGCCAAGAGGTGTGAGGAGAGATGGAAATGAGACAGAGCAGAGAGGTATTGGGACAAAGCATACACCACACGAGTGGGCTGCATGGAAGAACAACGAGCCGATTAGATGTGATTTATCTTCTTCTGACCACTGGAGGAAGAAGCACGGTCGATCTCCCTTTAGAAGCGGGAGAAAGGCCGTCCATATAGGATGCCTGTCCTGCTGGGAGCCTGCCTCATCAAACAAACATGAGACATCCTCCTGATAGGGGGCCATAGGGCTCTAGGGTGCCATTTGGAGGGCTCTAGGGTGCCATTTGGAGGGCTCTAGGGTGCCATTTGGAGGGCTCTAGGGTGCCATTCGGAGGGCTCTAGGGTGCCATTTAGAGGGCTCTAGGGTGCCATTTGAAGTAGAGGTCAACGGATTAATCGGCATGGCCGAGTAATTAGGGACGATTTCAAGTTTTCATAACAATCAGTAATCAGCCTTTTTGGAATCTGATTATGGCCGATTACATTGCAATCCATGAGGAAACTGCGTGGCAGGCTGACCACCTGTTACGCAAGTGCAGCGTCAAAAGGACCTTGTGGCTGCAATGAGCCATGGTAAGTTGCTAGCTAGCATTAAACTTATCTTATAAAAATCTATCTTCACATAATCACTAGTTAACTACACATGGTTGATGATATTACTAGATTAACTAGCTTGTCCTGCGTTGTGTATAATAAATGCGGTGCCTGTTAATTTATCATCGAATCACAGCCTTCCTCCATTTTGCCAAACGGGTGATGATTTAACAAAAGCGCATTCGCGAAAAAAGCGCATTCGTTGCACAAATGAACCTAACCATAAACATCAATGCCTTTCTTGAAATCAATACACAGAAGTATATTTTTCTTAACCTGCATGGAGAGGAAGAACCACGGTCCTTCTCCCTTTAGAGGAGGGAGAAAGGCCGTCCATGAAGGATGCCTGTCCTGCTGGCAGCCTGCCTCATCAAACAAACATGAGACTTCCTCCTGATAGGGGGCCATAGGGCTCTAGGGTGCCATTTGGAGGGCTCTATGGTGCCATTTGGAGGGCTCTAGGCTCTAGGGTGCCATTTGGAGTGCTCTAGGGTGCCATTTGGAGGGCTCTAGGGTGTCATTTGGAGGGCTCTAGAGTGCCATTTGGGATGCACATATGATCATGGTGGACAAGAAGACTGCATGGGCTGTGCTGTTGAAGTGTTGTTGTTTCAATGGCAGGAGATGCCAAAGTGAATCTGTGGGATCCAGCAATGTTTTGGGAGACACCGTCCCTCTTCCCCAAATCCCGTCTCTGGATTGCTACCAGGGATTTCACAGAGCAGATGAGGAATAGAAGTCATGCACCATCTAAGTGAACCACAACATCTTTTCAGTAATGATATAAAACCGTTCAGTCATAACATGGAGCCTACCACGCATGTCTATTGTGCTGACCCACACCATGATTCATAGTACATAATGTAAGCTATTAAAACCAATTACCATGTTGAAGGCTATCGCCTATTCAGACAATGTAGATGACTAAATCGGAGGTGGCATCTTGCTTTCCTTTAGTTTTGAAGACGTGACTCACTAATGCAGACCAAGCCAGAAGTACAGTACATCTCAATCAGGACTGATTATAATCACCAGTAATTCAGACAGCTAGCAAATACAATCAGCTATAATGATATAACTCATAATTCATAACCACTAAAATACTGTAATCAGAACATCACATAAAACATCCATAGAAGAGAAAATGCAACGTGAAAATGCAATAAACAGATACCTATGTTTTCTATGCAGACCAAAACTTTGTCTTATCACCTTCATATTCAGTTCTCTTCCTGATAGCACACATAAAATGGTTATCCACACTGAAAGCGCTGGTCAAAGCAAATCCCTCCAGGCTTTACTAAAATCCTTTGAACTGGATAGCCAATTGGATATCTTCTTATGTGCTTTGAAGTGAAGAAAGCCAGTATCTGCTTTTGAAATAAGACTCTACAACAAAAGAGCTTTGGAAAACAGCTGCACATGGCTAAGTTGGCAATTTATAGAATACATACAACACATTGATATCTTTTTGATGTTGGGCATTTGCAGAACAAAATGCATTTTTCACAAGTCTTAAGTCATTATATCTATAAAATCTTCTAGATGCCTAAAATAGTCCCACAAAATGTATAAATACCCAAACCAAAAATCAGCTATTAACATTCCTCTCACACCAACCAGTATGTTCCCAGCAAACCGGGAACATTCCCATTAATATTTAGTTATGGTGTTATCTGACATTAGGATGATGACATCCCAAAAACATTCATTAAAATAATGTTTTTGATAACAAAATGTTTTTTTTTCTCCAGAAAATGTTTTAAATGAAATATCCTTGGAATGTTCTCCTAACATTCACTAAAATGTTGTGCACAACATCTGTAACAACCACCACAGAACATTCCCCTAAGGTTGTTTAGGTTTCAACCTAATAACAAAATGTGTTCTGGAAACGTTCTTGCAACATCAGGCAAATGTTTTATACAAACATTGTATGTTTTATACAAACATTGTAAGGCCGCCTCCCTCCACGCTTTGTTGAAAAATCACCTTGAGAAGATTTATAAGGAGTTTAATGTTTGGGAGAGCAAGACTCAGAGAGAGGAAATGCACCTGAAAGCCAATTCATTACACACACTTGCCAGAAGAGGCATGTACGCACCCCAACACTGTAACTCCTCTCTCTGGCAGGTCTATGATGGCCTCACCATTAAATGCTCTGACTGACAGTGACCCTATGAATGGATAACAGCTCTTTTTGCTCATGCAAGAGTGAATACAATTGCATAATTAATGATATAAGCATATTTGGAGGAAAGTTTCATATATTGTACTGCGTATATTTACACACATGCACAGGCGTTCACTACAAAGAGTCATAGTGACTCACCTACACTTCATGACCAAAGGTATGTGGACACCTCTTCAAATTAGTGGATTTGCCTATTTCAGCCACACCTGTTGCTGACAGGTGTATAAAATGGAGCATACAGCCATCAATCTCCATAGACAAACATTTGCAGTAGAATGGCCTTACTGAAGAGCTTAGTGACTTTAAAAATGGCACCGTCATAGGATGCCACCTTTCCAACAAGTCAATTCGTCAAATTTCTTCACTGCTAGAGCTGCCCCGGTCAACTGTAAGTGCTGTTATTGTGAAGTGGAAAAGTCTAGGAGCAACAAGTGGAAAAGTCTAGGAGCAACAAGTGGTAGGCCACACAAGCTCACAGAACGGGGCCGCTGGGTGCTGAAGCGCGTAGCGCGTGAAAATTGTCTGTCCTGTTGCACCACTCACCACTGAGTTCCAAAGCTCGCCGCCATTGGACTTTGGAGCAGTCAAAACGCATTCTTTGGAGTGATGTATCTCGCTTCACCATCTGACAGTCCGACGGATGAATCCGAGTTTGACGGATGCCAGGAGAACGCTACCTGCCCCAATGCATAGTGCCAACTGTAAAGTTTGGTGGAGAAGGAAAAATGGTCTGGAGCTGTTTTTCATGATTCGGGCTATACCTCTTAGTTCCAGTGAAGAGAAATCTTAATGCTACAGCATACAATGACATTCTAGATCATTCTGTGCTTCCAACTTTGTGGCAACAGTTTTGGGAAGGCCCTTTCCTGTTTCAGCATGACAATGCCTCCATGCACAAAGCAAGGTCCATACAGAAACTATTTGTCGAGATCGGTGTGGAAGAACTTGACTGGTCTGCACAGAGCCATGACCTCTACCCCATCGAACACCTCTTTGGGATGAATTGGAACGTCGACTGCGAGCCAGGCCTAATCATCCAACATCAGTCCCAGACCTCACTAATGCTCTTGTGGCTGAATGGTCCCCGCAGCACTGTTTCAACATCTAGTGGAAAGCTTTCCCAGAAGAGTGGAGGCTGTAAACAATCATCCCTTTTAATTATCATGGGCTTTAATAAATCATTTGTTTCTTCACATCAGAGAGAATTCCTGCCAGAGGATGATAACAAACACTTTGTGAATGCAACACTTGTCTTCATATCGGCCCATATGTGTCAGACTACATTAGCAGACAGGCAGTCTGTTTAGCAGGAAATGAGAGTGCCATTTCATCAAATCACATAGGGCAGTCTAGAAAAAACAACCTCCTTGTTGAAGAGTTTACCAGGCAGTTGTGCGGTCGGTTGTGGCCAAACAATAACAGCTAGGCGGTCTGTCTCATATTTGTTATTCCTCGTACAGTGTCTTGTTCAACCGCATATTTATTTTCAGAGTGTAACACAGGATATAAAGCAGAGCGACGAGTACAGCCTAGATTGCTAGTGGTTTATTTTTAGCCTCTGTGATAACTCAGTTCAAATCCAGTGATTTAAGATAACATGATCCTGGTCATTTTATTGGCCCAAAACTCAGACTTTACACAAGGCTGGATAAAGATAAGGATTAGGCCACAGAGCTGTGTGTCTGTGGGTCTCTTCACCTGGCATTGCGTGTGCTCTGTGAATGATATGTATGCTAATAATCAGATTTACAATGTAGTTTATCTGTGTTTTAAAGACAATCAATGTCTGGTATGGTAAAATGACTCCTGCTGGGATGCACCACTGCACTGTGTAGACTAGAGTAGCATAATTGTGGGCACTACCAGTGAGAGCTAAGTGCACTCATGGGGTTCCTGCATGTGTGTCATGCAATACTGGAACTGCAACATTATAGTACTCCACTGTCCTATTGTCAATGACAAACTGGCAGCTGGTGACCCAAAGGGACTTAGATACAGGCGGATGAACATGGACATACCCACAGGGTAGGAACCTCTGAGGAATACTGCGGTTCACAGTGGGTCGATGGGCCAATCAGCACATTTGGATCCTAATCCAGCGTGGCAACAACAGTGTAGTGGAGCTTTAATCCCAAAAAGATCGATTTACTCCAAAATCCTAATCCAGGGGATGACCTTAACACTCTACTACAGTACACAAAATAAACACAACAATGTGGGATTTGATTGTTTTGCTGTTTAACCACCTAACCCATGGCTCCTTTCATTACCAAAATGCCAAAGGTTTAAGGGGCTAAAAAGGGCTAAATGCAACCCAATAGCATGAATAAAGCATTAGCAATACATCAAAAAATAGTTTAGTCTTATTTTCAATATGTCACAGAGAGGACATATGTGTGCAGCAGTCTCTGCAAGCTGTTCTGTCTCTGGCAGAGTGGTCCAGAATGCCAATGTGATAGATTTTGATACATACACCCCACCCCCCACCCCACCCCCACCCCCACAAGGACCTGTTAGTCTTCCACAGAGGGACAGATTTGTGATAATTTTATTGACTCAACAGTGAGAGGAGCGAGAGCATGCTTGGCTATGTGCTAAAACTGAGCCGGTTTCACAAGAGCCAATTACTGTGGTGCTGACTGAGCTGAGAGAAAGCCAGGCAGAAGAGAGGAATGATGGGAAAAAGGATCCCTCCTGGGGCATTGCCAGTGAAATACCAGCACAGAAACTGTCAAAGACAATCACAGGCGCCTTGATGACAGTTGATGAAAATTCAAACAGAGTGAGCAACAACTGTTACAAAAAGTATTTCCTGGGTCGCAGCTAGCAGGTAGTTAATGATGGCCAGATTGAAATATCACCTATTGTCAGTGTTTACCTGACTAAACCCTTCAGACACCATCTTTAAAAGACTATGTTGGTCTCTGGGGCTTTCAGGTAGGGGTGTCTTCAATCAAACACTCTTGATGAAACTGATTTAGCTTACACCTTACACTTTATTTGTATGATACAATAACAGGCACAGTTTCTCTTCGCATTTGTTTTAACAGACATGCCTGAGAAAAACAATGAATGTGTAGACACGACACAATGTGATAACAGGAAAATAAGTGATACCAAACTGCACTTTCATTCCCATGTGTACAATTACACATACTAGTAGGCAGACACCATTGCTAATTCTCTGTCATCAACACAGCCAATTAACAGGATAATAAAAATGGGACGCACCTGGATCCTCCTAAGCTCATTAACTGAATAGATGTTTTTAAAGTACAGTCACGACTGACCATATTGGAATTACCTACTGTGACATTTAGATCCTGGGTGACAGGCTGGCAGATGATGTATGACACTAGTTCACATGAATAATGAATAGTAATAACTGCATATATAACACCAGACAACCTCCAGTTAGCAGGAATATAAGCCTATAAGCAGCAGCCAGCTAGGGACAGACAAACCCCACCTCTAATGTTAAAAGGGTAACAGTGTTCTTCACCTTCCTCTTTACCTTTCCAGAGAATAATGATAACGATATAGTGTTGTGAGGTGAAGGGGCACCCTTCTGAGTCTATTTGTGCTGCCCAGAGGAAGCAGAGGGGTTGTAATGCTATGTCCCCTGCAACTTCATCTGTCACTCTGGATATGCGTTAACAACATTTAATTTCTACTTTTAGTATCCTCTTTAGAAAATCCAGCAGTCAGTAGACAACAACAGCCTGGTCCAAGCTGAGTGGCACTGTTTGGATGTTAAAATGACACCCACACTACGGTATGGTGGAGAAGGTGAGACAGATTGTACGAGAGGGTCTGGAAATTACCTTACACAGGATTCTAAAGACTAGAGTAGGCATTTGACAGATTTAAGATTAGAATGTGTCTGCAGTCTCTTCTTTCTCCATATCATAATCAACACATTGCCGCGGGCTGGCTCATTATTCTTCCAGGCATGTTGTCTCTCAGGGCAGGTGTTGACTGGTATAGTAGATGTGTTGATGGTGGGTGTGGAGGGAATAGCACGGTGCTTACCCTCTAATCAGCAGGAGCTAGAGAGTCAGAGCACTGGCATGAAATGCATGCTGCAACCTGTAATAAACCTAGTGCTTGGAGGTCACCATAACTACAACATCTTACTGCATGAAGGCCAAACACTATTTTAAACCACAAGGTTGAATTTTGTGATTAGAAAGCTGCTGGCTGACTCACATTCATCGTAAACAGCTCATTCATTAGACAAGACCCATGTTTATACCACCATGCTTTATTTAATCCGCAGGAGAATATCAACAAAAGGTATAAGGAAACATTGATTAATATGATCATGTTTGTTACTTGGGATTGCACTGCAGTCAGGTCATTGAAATAAGCTATGTATTGCATTAAAGAAAATCAGCCAGGTAGACGGACAGGTAGACAGAGGGACAGACCATTGTATTTGAGATAGGTATGCAGGGTTTTCAAGTATTCAATAGCCATCAAAGGTAGAGGAGGATGTGTCATTCAAATACAACGCATTTATGATCAATTAATAACGTATGCCTTTTAATGATCCTGATATTCAATCAATCCCAAGTGGCATATGTATGACTGATATTCGTTGATATTCTTCTGATATTCTCATGTGCAACGGATCCATCGATTGACAAAAAGGTTGCTCTCACACATCTGTGCATTGTAGCCTTTATGCATGACATTGCATACGGCATTGTCATGTGTTGAATTTACATGACCAACATTTTCTGGCTGCAGGTTTCAACAGCAAGCGATGACAATAATAACCAGCAATTAAAAACTGTAGCCTATAACTTGCGCATACATTAGGCTACAGCAGCTTGTAGGCTACTTGTCGGCATTGGGCAACAACCTGACGACGAGAAGCCTGCCAAAATAAGAAATATTGTGATACCTACTTACCCAATGTGTAGAACAATGGTTGTTACGAGAATGTTATTTAATTGATATTGATAATAGATATTTCACCATCGACAATCCATGGAAAGGACTCGGTGCGCACAGCCTGCCCTCATCGTGATTTCCTCTACTCTCTTTATTCTAGTGCGAGGATAACTATCTCCGCCGCGGTGACATCACACAGAACGTTATATATTTTTTTTTTCACACGAACTAGTATTCTTCCAGCAGCACAAATGATGACGTCACGTTCTACCGGTAATGAGGAAACCTTCCAAATAAAAGCCATATTTGGTTAGTAGAGACTGCTGAGTATTTCCCACACCACTTTAGCTGAGACAGCTAGAAAAGTTCTCTCTGTATCCCATGTACAGTCTATTACAGTGTATTGCATTGGGCTATGGAGCTGGTGGAGAAGAAGTGCTGCTGGATATGTATGACACAGTCCCCTTCCAAAACTACACATATTTGGTTAGTAGAGGACCAACTGAGTATTTCCCACCCCAATTTAGCTTAGACAAGTAGAAAAGTATTTTCTCTACAACCAAAAAAGTATCCCATATACTGTGTATTGCATTGCAGTGAATAGAGTGGTGGAGTAAGGAGTCACCAGTACTCTGTATTGTCACGGATTCCCCCAGTACTGCTGCTCATTCTGTTCACCAGCTCCGGAGGTTTACATCACCGGCCTTCTAGGCATCACTGAACTGGATCATTACCACCAACCCCGGACTGTCTTGTCTCATTATGCACACCTGGTTCTCATTCCCCCTGGTTAGTATGTGTGTATATATGTGACCTCTGTTCCCCATTGTCCTTGTTGATTATTGTTCCATGTCCGTTGGTCTTGTGAGTACCTGTGCTCTGTTGTATCGGCTTGCGTGTTAGTGTGTACTTGTTATTACAGGTCTCGTCCCGTGTATTGTTATTATGGGTCTCGTCCCGTGTATTTATTAGAGTTTTACACCTCACTCTTTGTTTGTGTTACAGCCCTGTGTTATGTATATGTTTGTTTTGGGCTTCGTCATGTTCATGACGTACACTATTTTGGGTAGAGAAATAAAACCCTCTATTTCGTATTCCTGCACCTGTCTCCTATCATTATACCACGTGACATGTATTAAGCCTGTTGCCCAGCACAAGATACCAATTAAAATTTTGCAGACTCTATTGAGTAATACCATTAACATATCTTTGTATTTTATTAAAAGTGTATTTATTGGCCTCCCGAGTGGCGCAGCGGTCTAAGGCAGACCCTATATATCTCGTCCCATGTATTTATTAGAGGTTTACGTCTCGCTCTTTGTTTGGGTTACAGCCCTGTGTTATATATATATATATATATACGTGTTTGTTTTGGGCTTCGTCCTCGTCATGTTCATGACGTACGCTATTTTGGGTAGAGAAATAAAAAAACTATTTCGTATTCCTGCTCCTGTCTCCTATCATTATACAATGTGACAGAATAATCAACCCATCTAATGGAGACAGCGGTAAAGGCAGAGCTGGCGACCATCATCCAGCATCACCAGGACTGTCTCTCCAGACTCGGCAGCGCCATGGACAGCGTACTGGCAACCGTCCTGCGTTTGGAGGGGAATGTGCAGTCCCTCCAGTCTCCAGCACCAGTTCTGGCACCAGCTCCCACACCACCACTACCTGCCTCCGTCCCATCTGAGCATGTCTGCGGAATACCCCTGTCCCTCCCGGAGTTCTTTGACGGCGCGCCAGCGAGATGCAAAGGATTCCTTCTGCAATGCGATCTGTACCTCGCTCGCTAAGCCGAGGCTGTCTCCGGGAGAGACAGGGTTGCCACCGTCATCTCGGCACTGACCGGACGGGCCCTGGACTGGGGTGCTGCAGTCTGGCGGGTCTGGCGGCACCCCAGTCAAACACCTCATCCGCTCGGTGTTTGGTCATCCTGTGGACAGCCGAAGGGGAGGTTGGCTCGTTTGCCCGAGGCAGCGCATAGGAGGAATCTGGGCATCTGGGCCTCTGATCCTATTGTGGAGAAAATAGTAATTTCTGCCCGACCTGCCCTCTATCCATTAATAGGCGAGGAGGTGACAAGCCAGGGAATTCCCCTGTTCCAACCCAGGGAGGATACAAGATCTCCTCTCCTTTTCTGTCAACTCAACCAGTGTCTTTTCCCATTAAATTCCCTGAATATCCTAGCCCCTCACTCCCGTTAGCTCTGATTTATTCTGGAGTTGGCCTCTGCATTACGCATTCCTTTGGTTCCCCTACAGTCACCCATTCCGGTTCGAGCCCTGGACAATCGTCTAATAGGGACAGGGCTTGTACATCACTGTTCCTGTTTCTCTGCTGACCTATGACACTCATTTAGAACAGATCACCTTTTGGATTATAGACACCCCCACGCACCCCGTTGTTTTAGGTCTCCCCTGGTTGAGTTGGCATAACCCTGTTATTTCCTGGTCTGAGAGGAGACTGCTGGGTTGGTAGCAGGAGTGTCAGGGGAGGTGTCTCGCAGTGTGTCAACACCACTATGATGGAAAGTCCGGACCACGCCCCTCAAGTGGATTTACCGGAGGAATAACAGGATCTGCACCGGGTTTTCTCTAAGTTCCAGGCTTCACGCCTGCCTCCTCATCACCCCTGGGACTGTGCCATTGACCAGCTGTCTGACGCAGCCCTCCCGAGAGGACACGTATACCCCCTCTCCTATGCGGAGACTGAGGCCATGGAGACATACGTACAGGAGAGCCTCCAGCAGGGTTTTATCCGCCTCTACGTTACCAGCCTCCTCTAGCTAATTTTTTGTTAAGAAGAAAGATAGGGGAACTGCGCCCCTGCATTGATTATTGAAGACTGAATAAAGCCACCATTAAGTTCAGCTATCCTTTTCCCCTCATCCCAACCATCACCGAACAAATGCACGGGGCACAGTACTTCATGACACTGGATTTGAGGAGCGCCTACAATCTGGTGCGCATTCGAGTATCTCACAATGCCCTTTGGCCTGTCTAATGCTCCTTCAGTCTTCCAGGCCTTTTATTAACGAAGTGTTTCGGGACATGCTGGGATGGGGCGTTGTGGTTTAAATAGATTACATTTTGGTTTATTCTGATGACCGCGCCTAGCATGTCTCGTTGGTCAGGTCTGTGCTGGGAAGACTGTTAGAGCATCTATATGTTAAACAAGAAAAAAGTTTGTTTTTCCAGCGGTCCATGTCCTTTTATGGCTACCTCATATCCACAGAGGGAGTGGAGATGGAGGAGCAATGCGTCTGCGCAGTCAGGTCACTGCCCATCCCCAACTCCGTGAAAGCAGTCCAGCGATTCCTGGGGTTCGCCAACTATTTCCGGAGGTTCATCCAGGGCTTCAGCACAGTGGTGGCTCCTCTTACTTCCCTGCTGAGAGGAGGTCCCAAGTGGCTTCGTTGGACGGCGGAGGCGGAGAGGGCGTCCGAGACGCTGAAGGCACGCTTCACCACTGCTCCCGTGCTGGCACATCCCCATCCCTCACTCCCCTTCATCGTCGAGGTGGATGCCGCCGAAGTAGGAGTCGGGGCAGTGCTGTTCTCAACTTTGTGGACCGGTTTTCCAAAGCTTGTCACCTGCTTCCTCTGCCTGGGCTCCCGTCGGCCATGCAAACCGCGGAAGCTCTTTTTACACACGTCTTCCGGCACTACGGGATCCCGGGGGACATCGTGTAAGACCGTGGCCCTCAGTTCACCTAACGCGTATGGAAGGCATTCATGGAACGCCTGGGGGTCACGGTCAGTCTCAACTCCGGGTACCGTCCTCAAGCAAATGGGCAGGTGGAGAGGGTCAATCTGGAAGTGGGCAGGTTCCTGAGGTGTTATTGTCAGGACCGGCCAGGTGAGTGGGCGGATTTTCTACCTTGGGCTGAGTACGAGCAGAATTCCATTCGCCACTCCTCCACTAACCTCACTCCTTTCCGGTGCTTGTTGGGGTATCAGACGGACCTAGCACCTTGGCATCCGAGCCAGACCAAGGCCCCTGTAGTGGACAAGTGGTTTTGGCACACTGAGGTGATCTGAAACACTGTGCACACTCGTTTCCAGCGGGCCGTGCGTTGGCACAAGTAACAGGCCGACCGCCACCACAGTGAGGTGCCTGTTTTCTCTCCAGGCGACCGGGTCTGGCTCTCCACCCTCCGCCTGCCCCTCCGCCTGCCCTTCCGGAAGCTGAGCCTGCGGTTTCCCCCGATACTGCTGCTCATTCCGTTCACCAGCTCCGGAGGTTTACATCACCGGCCTTCTAGGCGTCACTGAACTGGATCATTACCACCAACCCTGGACTGTCTTGTCTCATTATGCACACCTGGTTCTCATTCCCCCTGATTAGTATGTGTGTATATATGTGACCTCTGTTCCCCATTGTCCTTGTTGATTATTGTTCCATGTCCGTTGGTCTTGTGAGTACCTGTGCTCTGTTGTATCGGCTTGCGTGTTAGTGTGTACTTGTTATTATGGGTATTTATTAGAGGTTTACACCTCATTCTTTGTTTGGGTTACAGCCCTGTGTTATGTATATGTTTGTTTTGGGCTTCGTCATGTTCATGACGTACACTATTTTGGGTAGAGAAATAAAACCCTCTATTTCGTATTCCTGCACCTGTCTCCTATCATTATACAACGTGACATGTATTAAGCCTGTTGCCCAGCACAAGATACCAATGTTAATTTTGCCAACTCTATTGAGTAGTACCATTAACGTATCTTTGTATTTTATTAAAAGTGTATTTATTGGCCTCCCGAGTGGCGCAGCGGTCTAAGGCAGACCCTGATATGGAAATTATAATTTAATATTGGCATTTGCATTCCCTCAGTTTGAATGTACCTGTAATACAATAAGAGACATAGGCCTATTTCAGTCATTCATCTATTTGTAGAATATACCTATGCATCACTGAACACTAGGCGCTGTGTCACCTCCACAATTGCTCTCTTTCCAGAAATAAAATGAGCAATGAGGTTTTCTGGAAACGTGCTCAATTATGAAATGTAACACTGAATCCCTGACCAGACAGCCAAAGAGAATGAATTTTCCAAGGTATAATTGTGATATTAAATATGCATGTATGCATGGGAGGACAGTGAACATATGCACCCCTTTTTTCAGCTGGAGAAAACACAGACTAACTAAACTGGGACAAAGTCTCTGCAATGTTGGAGCTAGAAACATTAGCATTTCACTGCAGCTCCGATAACATCTGCAAAATATGTGTATGAGACAAATAAAATTAAAATTTGATTAGCAGCACAGTTTTGTGTAGTGAACCATGTAATGATTTGAACCATCCAAGAGTCTGAAATTGTTGGTCTCTTGTGGTGGTGAGAAAAAAGTGTTATGCATTCATTTCCCCTAGACTTTCATATTCTATTAAATCATCAGTGACAGGCTATAGTCAGAGTTTCTTTGCTATTGTAGCTTGGAGAGGTAAAACGAACTGCCTCCAATGCATGACGACCCTTGATAGAATTAGGCTACTGTGTCCCTAATCTTTTCCGATTACCATTAATGCAATTAGTTTTATGAGTACTGTCTGAACAAGGAGCCACTGCCTCTTACTGTACAGAGTAGGCCTATGTAAGGCTTTCATCCAAACCAAACAGGGTAAAGAATAGAATTAGATCAGGGAGGAAATTAATCTTCTTAATCAAACAAAAGCAATTAAAATAGCAACAAGCTCAGACTGTGCTCAATACACAGCGAAAATTAGGGTAGCCTCATGCTCAGTAAGGAAAGGCTCAATTACCACCTGAGCAAGGTATCTGGAAAACTTATGCCCATGTGAAACCCGAGGCTACTTACATCTGAAACTCAAGGTACTCATGGATGACTTCCTAATACTCCATAGCCAGAATATGTGTTTATCCAAAATATCCTAAAGGTCATAAAGCTACCAAATATCTGATCTAACATCATGTTTGATTTGTCAACTGTGAACTTTAACAGTAGCCCTTTGCTCACTGAAAAAGCCATGCATGAATCACTTATTTTCCACACAAGTAGTAAGTCAATTCAACGAGATAGGAAAATGCAATTAGGTCATTTTCTTATCAAATTAAAGTGATGGTTATGGAATCAACAGGAGAGATTAAATGAGTCCATCTAACCCCCTCTATTTATTTTTAATTTTTATTTCCATTAAGGAACTGATGCCTGATATCCAGCAAGAGAGAGCAGAATGGTAGATACCGCTGTTTGTCTGGAGTGAAATTGAAGGGAATGTGAGACAATTAATTTGATTTCTTCCACCCTGGATACAGTTGCCTTCAATATGTAACAATGTTCATTGAACAACAAGGAAGGCATTGTGTTTAGAACAAACGAACAGATTCAAATCAACAAATATGCCCATTTTCTGAGTATGATGCATTTATTCACACTGGTGCATGATCACATATTTGATCACACACGCAAGGCTAACCTGAAAATGAGTCATAGATGGTGGATTCCCATTAAAAAAACAGAAGTGGCAGTGAGATTGTTAAGAAAGAAGTGATAGCAGGGGTGGCATTAAGTGTTGAGGAGGATCAGTTGACAAGGAAGATTCCCGGTGTCTGTGATGCCTACCGTTTGGTGCGATGGAGAGTGTGGGGAAACGGAGAAGACATTGTCTGTCCTGCTGAGCTTTGATGTAGAGTCTTTGTCAACAAGGTCAAGTTAGGAAGTGTAAGTTATCCCATGAGAACTTTTGTTTTCCCGAAAATGCCAGTTTATGGGCATGTTGCAGTAGTGTGTAGTAGGGAGATCCCTAGATGTGAGAAGTGTGCAGGAGCAATGATGAGAGTGGTAGAGGAAGATGGGTACAGGGTGAGGGATATTGAGAGGATTCCTGTGGATAGGCAGAGCCCAAGAGAGAGCGATGGGAAGAATATGTGCTTCAGTAAGGTGTGATTTTTAGTATTCATAGCCATGGTTGTCAATTGTACTGTAGAAATGGATCGGAAGTCACAGAAAATAGAGGTTGTGCTGGCTGCCGCAGAGAAGTACTTTGGGATTGCAAGGAGTTACTGCAGAACAGTTGCGTGGGGTGTTGAGTGGTAGAGTTCTATCCTCCCAGACCGTTGGTCTGGAGTAGGATTAGACAGGGTTAAATCGTGGAATGGGGTGTGTTTTGATGTTTTTTTTAGATGGTTAATAGTTGGCAGGGCAATTTTCATTTTCTAAATATTTTTGTAATTTAATGTAGGTACAGTAGGCCGTGAAAGGTCTCACACACCAGTACAGTAGATGGCGGTATATGCACCTTCAATTGGATGCGATCCACCAACCAAATCCTAAGAAGAAGCGCGATTGTACCGTAAACATACGAAAAGCATCCATCTTTTACAGCACAGAGAAGTCTTATTTCGGCAAAACATCATGGGGGCCGTTCTCGGACTCTGTTCTATGGCGAGTTGGGTAAGCCTTTGTTTTTATCATAATTAAAATAAAAGTCGGATCCACTCAGATCCACTTTTTAAAAAAAAACTGGCCGAATCAAATATTTCTTCAGACGACAGCTTCGCAAGCTACAGTAACCCTAAAGTAACTGTATCTGTGTTACCGTCAATGCACAGCAGAAAAGCCAGGGTGGTTCCCTGTTCAGTCTGGCCTGGTGCATTGCCTTTTAATCAAATACATTGACCCTGGGTAATCTTTCTAAAACATGACCACAATTTTAGCTAGCTAATGTTAGATGGTTAAAATGATCATCATGTTATTGATAAATAATCGTCATATGCAGGTTTTGACAGTTCGATCCCCGAACTGGTTTGCTTTGCCTGCTCTCTATACGTTTACATTTTCAATTCTACAGCAATGTAGGCCTACGTTACTTGAGACCTAGCTAGATAGCCACTTTGCTTTTGATAGCTAAGCTAGCTACTGCCCGGAACTTGGAAATATTGCAACATCGTAGCTAGGCATCAAAACAGAATCAAATGTCAGATAACCGCTAACGTTAACTATGACGTCTCCAGTTAGGATGCCAGTGCTTGTGAAATGTGTGTCATTAAAATACTCTTGAACACAAACGACACTCAGTTCAGGTAGGCATATGTCTGGTATAGTTTCCTATTTAGTTTAACTAATCATATTCCTACAACTATTTTCAAATCAAATCAAAGTTGATTTGTCACGTACGCCGAATACAACAGGTGTAGACCTTACAGTGAAATGCTTACTTACAGGCTCTAACCAACAGTGAAAAAAAGGTATTAGGTGAACAATAGGAACAATAAGCTAAAACTGCCTGGTCTCTCTTCCACATTGGTATCAACTTGATTAGGTTTTACACCTGCCGTGGCCAGATCTCTATTCTTAGCAGAGATTTGGTTTCCAACACAGTTAGCAACTTGGGAAAAACAAGTGTGTTGGTGTTATGTCAACCCTACGTAGATTTATTAACTTTGATCAATTAATGAAAACCCTATTGACTTTGTACTTAGGCTATATTCTAACTGTAAAACCATTCAGCGGTGTGCAGATATATTATTCTGTCAGCATCAGTTCTATACTTGTATGACTTAGCTAATTGGTTTTAATTACATTTAACCTCATTCCCTTGTCTTGCCTTGTAGATCCCCTGCCTGTGTGGCACTGCACCCTGCCTGCTGTGCAAATGCTGCCCCAGTGGGAATAACTCCACTGTCACCCGACTCATCTATGCCTTCTTCCTCCTGCTGTGCGTGGGCATCGCATGCATTATGCTCATGCCAGGGATGGAAGAGCAGCTCAAGAAGGTACCAAACGGTGTTTTATGTATTTGATATACAACATTTACAATTAAGAAAACTAATTCTACACATTTTTGTTTGGCTTGACTAATTACTTGTGCATCTTGGCTCTTGCAGATTCCAGGATTCTGTGATGGGGGAATGGGTACATCAATTCCAGGTGTGGAGGGCCATGTAAACTGTGATGTCTTGGTTGGCTACAAGGCTGTGTACCGTATCTGCTTCGGCATGGCAATGTTCTTCCTGCTCTTCTCCCTCCTCATGGTCAAAGTCAAGAGTAGCCAGGATCCCAGAGCTACTATACACAATGGGTAAATAGCACTGTGTCTTCATATATGGGTAATGACAATATCAGTAAGCATTATATACTGCAATGCAGGAAGTGAAATAAGGAACAAGGGTATCCATGAGTATATTTAAGTTCAAACAGGTCGATCAGTTAAAATGCTTTCTTTTAGGTTTTGGTTCTTCAAGTTTGCTGCTGCAACTGCCATTACCATTGGTGCATTCTTCATTCCAGAGGGTCCCTTCACAACTGGTAATGGCCCTTTTCATACAAATAATGTTTTTCTGTCTCATAGAAATATACAGTACCAGTCAAAAGTTTGGACACACCTACTCATTCAAGGGTTTTTCTTTAGTTTTATTATTTTCTACATTGTAGAATAATAGTGAAGACATCAACTATGAAATAACACGTATGCAATCATGTTGTAACCAAAAAAGTGTTAAACAAATCAAAATATATTTTAGATTCTTTAAAAATATATATATATATATTTCACCTTTATTTAACCAGGTAGGCAAGTTGAGAACAAGTTCTCATTGACAACTGCGACCTGGCCAAGATAAAGCAAAGCAGTTCAACACATACAACAACACATAGTTACACATTGGAGTAAACAAACACACAGTCAATAATACAGTAGAAAAAAAAACAAATCTATATACAATGTGTGCAAATGAGGTAAGATAAGGAACGTAAGGCAATAAATAGGCCATGGTGGCGAAGTAATTACAGTATAGCAATTTAACACTGGAATGGTAAGTGTGCAGTAGATGAAAGTAGCCACCCTTTGTCTTGATGACAGCTTGGCACACTCTTGGCATTCTCTCAACCAGCTTCACCAGGAATGCTTTTCCAACAGATTTGAAGGAGTTCCCACATATGCTGAGCACTTGTTGGCTGCTTTTCCTTCACTCTGCAGTCTAACTCATCCCAAACCATGTCAATTGAGGAGGTCGGGTGATTATGGAGGCCAGGTCATCTGATGCAGCACTCATCAATCTCCTTCTTGGTCAAATAGCCCTTACACAGCCTGGAGGTGTGTTGGGTCATTGTCCTGTTAAAAAATAAATGATAGTCCCACTAAGCGCAAACCAGATGGGATGGTGTATCACTGCAGAATGCTGTGGTAGCCATGCTGGTTAAGCGTGCCTTGAATTCTAAATAAATCACAGACAGTGTCACCAGCAAAGCACCATCACACCACCTCCTCCATGCTTCACGGTGGGAACCACACATCTGGAGATAATCCGTTCAACTACTCTGTGTCTCACAAAGACACTGAGGTTGGAACCAAAAATCTTACATTTGGACTCTAATGTCCATTGCTCGTGTTTCTTGGCCCAAGCAAGTCTCTTCTTCTTATTGGTGTCCTTTAGTAGTGGTTTCTTTGCAGCAATTCGACCACAAAGGCCTGATTCACGCAGTCTCCTTTGAACAGTTGATGTTAAGATGTGTCTGTTACTTGAACTCTGTGAAGCATTTATTTGGGCTGCAATTTCTGAGGCTGGTAACTCTAATGAACTTATTCTGTGCAGCAGAGGTAACTCTGGGTCTTCCTTTCCCGTGGCGGTCCTCATGAGAGCCAGTTTCATCATAGCGCTTTATCGTTTTTGCGATTGCACTTGAAGAAACTTCTTGACATTTTCCACATTGACTGACCTTCATGTCTTAAGGTAATGATGGACTGTCATTTCTCTTTGCTTATTTGAGCTGTTCTTGCCATAATGTGAACTTGGTCTTTTACCAAATAGGGCTTTCTTCTGTATACCACCCCTTCCTTGTCACAACACAACTAATTGGCTCAAACGTATTAACAAGGCACACCAGGTGACTACCTCATAAAGCTGTTTGAGAGAATGCCAAGAGTGTGCAAAACTGCCATCAAGGCAAAGGGTGGCTACTTTGAAGAATCTCCAATGTTAAGTAGAAAATAGTAAAAATAAAGAAACCCTTGAATGAGTAGTTGTCCAAACTTTTGACTGGTTACTGTAAGTGTAGCAAATAATACTCACTTAGTCTGCAGCTAGTTCACACTTCTCTCCCTTAGTTTGGTTCTACATAGGAATGGCTGGAGCTTTTTGCTTCATCCTGATCCAGCTGGTCCTGCTGATAGACTTTGCCCACTCCTGGAATGAGTCCTGGGTGGAGAAGATGGAGGAGGGCAACTCTCGCTGCTGGTATGCAGGTATGGTAATCAACAGGAGCTTCTCTTTAAGAATACCTTGTGAAAATGCACTGGTGACAGGTTAAGTTAAAGCAACCCTTGTGGTGTCTACACTTCTAACTCCCACTGTCCCCATTGTCCAGAAATAACCAGTAAGTCTCATTTCTCCCGTGCAGCTCTGCTGTCTGCTACAACCATCAACTACATCCTGTCCCTGGTGTCTCTGGTCATGTTCTACGTCTACTACACCCACACTGACGGCTGCACTGAGAACAAGGCCTTCATCACTGTCAACATGCTGCTGTGTGTCGGAGCCTCAGTCATGTCCGTCCTGCCCAAGATTCAGGTAAAGAAGTGCATTGGACCAGCATGTCACCTCACACTCCATGTTGTACACCAAATACCTTAGTCTCTGGACCTTCATCTTGTATAATAAACATGTAATTATAATATGTTCTGACACATTTACATCTTAGTGTTATCTCACCCCTTTTCTCAACAGGAGTCCCAGCCAAGGTCCGGGTTGCTGCAGTCTTCCATTGTGACTCTGTACACCATGTATCTCACCTGGTCTGCCATGACAAACGAGCCAGGTGAGAATTTTAATGATCAAATGTCTCCGATACACCAAAAAGTGTCTAGCTCTTCATTAAGACAAGCACTCAAGTAAATGTGTTTCTTTGCCATCCACAGACAGGAAATGCAACCCAAGCTTGCTGGGTATCATTGGCCTCAACAACACCACCCCAGCTGGTAAGGACCACCCTGTTGTTCAGTGGTGGGATGCCCAGGGCATTGTGGGGCTGGTCCTGTTCCTGATGTGTGTTCTGTACTCAAGGTAAGGAAACAAGTCAGACCCAAACAACAACGTCTGCAGTTTTCTCTTCAAAAGAACTGCTAATGCTATTTTACCATTTACCAGCTTTGTGCAGTTGCTATTGACCCTGACAATAACATGTTATCCATTCATTCCTATAGCATCCGCAACTCCTCCAACACCCAGGTGAACAAACTGACTCTGACCAGTGACGAGTCTTTCCTGATTGAGGATGGTCACCACCCTGAGAACTTTGACGTGGAAGATGGTGAGAACCGTGCTGTGGACAACGAGAAGGACGGAGTCACCTACAGCTACTCCTTCTTCCACTTCATGCTCTTTCTGGCCTCCCTCTACATCATGATGACCCTGACCAACTGGTACAGGTGTGTATCCTCACTCTCATGGATTATTTGGTCTGGTAGGATGATAACTAGGCAATTCCAGTAATGAGTCTGTAGCCTTAGTATTGAATATTGTGAAATATACACAGGTCATAACATGTAGAAGTTGTCCCTTTTCAGGTTTAGAAGAAGTGACTGCTAAATGCTAACTCCCGTTCATTTAAGATGGTTAGCATAGCTAGTAAACATAAATCAGTGGTGGTAGTCAGTCGTTTTTAACTCTAATGCAATTGATTGGTTAAGTATTACATGAACATGTATTTGGGTTGACATCCATACAAGCATTATACTCCGATTTTTACCTCAAGTGTGAAATACACACAAACAGTAGCCTAAATGAGATCTTTCCCTCACACATTTCCATGGCAGTTCCATTGTTTTGGTTGAGTTTGATTGACCTCTTTTACCGCATCTGTCCCTCCTGAGTCTGTTGTTTTTTATTTTCTCAGCCCTGACTCCAACAATGAGACAATGACCAGCAAGTGGCCCTCTGTGTGGGTGAAGATCTCCTCCAGCTGGATCTGCATTGCCCTCTATGTGTGGACCCTGGCAGCCCCACTAGTCCTGGTCAACCGAGACTTCGACTGATGATCTAAAGAATGAGGGGGGAAATCATTTGCTCATGATAATTTTGAATATTCAACTCCTAAGGTGAACAAGCTCTGTAAATACTGTGTGCTTTCCCCACCCACCCTTTTTGTTCATACACTGCATGCATGCTATAGTATTGAATACATAGGTGTTTTATGTACCATGTTTTATCCTGTTGCAAAATTAAAGAATGTTTTTTGCTGAGTTGGGGTTGTAAAGGTAGCTGGGGCTTGGAGAGATGGTCAGTGAATGGAGGACTCTTCCTCAACTGTAATTGATTCTGGCTAAGAGACATTCAGAAAGAACCATTAATTTCTTACAAAATGGGCAAGACTGCTTGATGTTTGATAATATGCTACACGTTGCTTTAAGTTATGCATATGTAGCAATGAAGTGCAGGGTTTCAGATATTAGCTCAATGTTGTAATCCTAGGTTCATTTCCATCAGTGATGTACCAGTGGCATGATATTATAGGCTAATCTACCATCATGCTTTGCTGTGCTTTCCTTTTCAGAACATCCTCCCAAATTGCAAAACTGAAACTACAGCTTTCCCTTTTGTGATCAAGCACATCTTGTGTTATAGGTCAAATATTAGTCCCTCAGTTTTGTGTACCTTGTTACTTATGATTCACACTGGAGTTATCTTAATGTAAAATACTGATGTTCAGTGGATAAATTATTTTGTAGATGCTTTAACATACTAGAAATGTGTATTCAGTATTTCCAGCAGACTGACAATTGTTTTTGCCTTTTGACATGTAAAGTGCATTGTAACCCACCTTTTAATAAAGTTTAAGGCAAAGCATGCATTTTCTTGAATATACCTTTACCTACAGAACAAAGCATTCAGAATGCAATGATGCTTTTGCTGTTCTTTTAATGTCATTGTCACTGTTAAGCTTCGCAATCTGAATCTTAACATGAGACCTTATGATACACACGGTACATATCAGACTACAGTACTTGAAATGATCAACATTGGGGTTCTAAGGAAATATGATGCAGGCACTTGTTTTTTTGTTCATTAAAGATTAATGTGATCCTTTAAACAATACAGAAACCAATAATGCATTGTGAAACATTCCCATTTTCACAAGAAATGCTGAAACCTAAACCAACAACATAACTGCAGCCTCATCTTTATCAGGGTTTACGTACAGCTGTTAGTAGATTGTTTCTTCACTATTTCCATTAAATGACGGAATGTCTTACTTCTGACCTATGAACAGAAAAGTACCAAAAGATACAGGGAAATAAATAATAATTTTGACAAGTATCTACAAAAGGTCCAATCCTTTTTCTGCTCCTTGGTTAACCTTGTTAAATCTCCAGCTGTGTCGAGTCAGTGGTGTCGCCCTCTGGGTTGAGTTCACACAGGTAGAAGAGCGTTGACTCGCTGGCCTCTGCCTCAGTCAGGGGCTCCAGGCGGATCAGAGAGTTTCGTGGAGGCTCCTCGTCTGGCTCCAGGAGGCCTGTGGGGACCTCAGTGTTGTGCTGCAGCAGGCTGTCTCCCAGCTCTGTGGCTGTGTTGCTGTCTGCCTCTGTGGCCAAAGGGGTGCAGCCATCCAGGAAGGCCAGCAGAGGGCAGGACGTGTACTGGACCAGCTGGTTGTCTGCTGAGAAACTAGACTTGCCTCCTTTGGATAGCAGCCCTGCATTTTCTTTGGGACCACCACTCCCCTAAAGAGTGAAATGAATGAGGATTCAGAAACACAAATTAAATTCAGACAAGACTAGGGGTATAATCATTACGTCAATTCTGTGGCAAAAAGTTTCGCAACAGAAACCGTTTACTCCAAATGGGAAATGCAAACGAGAGTTTCTATTGGACAAATTCAGGTAGGTCCCTCCATGCTTCAATCCGTTTGCTGTGTTTGGTTCTTAAACGGTTTCTGTAACAAATACATCCCAGATATTGAATTGAGTGGGGGAACCAGGTAATTCTATACAAGTGCAAAACTGTAGATTTTGTATGGAAATGTAATTAACATCAACCTCTGGGGCCTCTAAAATATCTGGATCAATGCTGAACTGCTTCCCGCACAACATAGCCTGAAAGTCTTCCAAACTGCAGTCAATGCTGTCCAAGTAGTCCATCAGCTCAACCCTGTTAAAACATTTGGATGCCTATTAACTGGAAACCAAGACAATAATTCAATAGGCCTATATCCTTACAAATGAAAAAATGCAACGCAGTAATATGGAACATAATGTGAGAGAGCCTTCAAGTTCTTCACGAACTACAGGCCACAAACGTCAAGCTAGTCAAGTCCACTTACTTGCCGAGGAGGTTGATATTCTGAGAAATAGCTCCACTCTCATTGAGGATTGAATCCATCATCTTCATGGGATCCTCCAGGCTCAACCCTGACTGTTTGTTGAGCTGCAAGGTGCTGCTTGTAGGAAGGCTATCATATGTGCTTATGGTGGTCTCTTCTGGTTCGATTACTAAAGAGTTGGTCTGTCCTATACTGTGAGCGCTGTCTGTCTGTGACACAGTATTGCTGTTGAAGACCTCAACTATTTCTACATCCCTAAGAATGAAGGACAGGAGAAACAGCATGAGGATGGATGATAGCAGATGTAAATATGCATTAAACAAACAATTTTGTGTTGAATTACGATTGATCCAATGCTCTTGAAGGGCCCTCTGTGATCTCTGTGTCATCGTCAGTTACATCACAGATGACGACATCGTCCGTAAGATCAGCACTCTTCAAACCACTGACAGAGGGCTGGGAGAGAGTTCAAAATGAACATCTTTAGAAGAGCTTACATTGAGAAAATAGACTTTTGAAATAACATTATAAACTTATATTATGGAAGAAATCTGCACCGCCGCCAATGTCAAGTTTTGTTCTCACAATGCACCATTTTCCTGGGAAGTGATCCTGCCTTAATATTGTACAAAAATAAAAATATCTATTTGCTAGCATCATTAGTGTCCTGATTGATTGGATGGACACCACCATGTACACCTTACATAAGGAGGTAAACCCATTCAGACCTCTACACATACTTTGTTGTGGTCCAGAGGAGGATCATCATAGATTTCATGGATGTATTTAGGCTTCTTTCCATTGCTGTTCAGTAGAATAGGCCTGTAAAATTGAGATTCAGATGTAAAATGAATTAATAATGTTTAGTAATCGATGATGTCATTCAGAGGAATAATTGCTATACTATGAAGCCTTACCTCTTGCGTTTTAAACTCATCCGGTTCTTCTGTACCAATGTGACGATGAATTGTATCAACTGCAATAAATACAGACAATTATCGAAGTTAGACTGAACTATTATACCCTAAAGGCCAATTGTTAAGCGGTTTTATTGTGAGCAAATTGTTTCCAATTCAATTCCTCCTTAATATGGAAACTCATTCTCGGTGCAGAATGTTTTGCTGCACCTTCTTAATGATTTGCTGCTGTTGGGAGTGCTTCTGTCTCAGGTCTGATACTTCCCTCCAAAGACCTTCATTATCTCTGTAAACATAAATTCAAGCATGAGCATAGAACTGTCTCCAAACCGACACAACACTACTACTTTCTAACCTCCATTTGATAGCCAGGGCATGGTAGTTTGCTTACCTTTTCAGTGTGTTGAGTCTGGAATCAATGCTTTCTTGTTTTCCGTGAACATTCTGAACACTGGCCAAAATATTGGACAGGTCTTCCTGTCTGATCTTGGTATCATTTGGTCTTGCATTGGAAACCTGAAAAAATATGCCCTTATTCAGTTTGACGTACTTACTGATATATGTCATTTATTTGTTTACCATCATATGTTTGTTTCCATGAGGTCTTACCTAGGGCTGTTGCGGTGACTGTATTACCACTACACTGGCGGTCACAAGTCGAGAAGGCAGTCAAATTCCACATGACCGTTTAGTCACAGTAATTAGGCTTCTCCAAGCTCTGATGCTGCTGCTATTCATTAGTAGCCTACCAAACGTGCTAACTGCCTGGTACTCAGCACACTATTGTCCCTCTAATCACTATAACATCAATGCAAATGTGATCAAAAATCTAATCAAACACTTCATGAGAGCCCATGAGCTCATGTGGCACAACACTTGTTTAGGCTATGTGGGAAAAAACAAGAGTGATGGCCGCTAATAAAAAGAGGAGGATCCCATCAGCCTTCTATAGCCTTGCCCTACTATATTTATTTCTCAACTTTCCTAATATTAAGCACATTGCTTATATTTACAACAGGAGTAGAGCCTACCTGGCTGGCATGAAAATAAACCACGGGAAAAGAGTCCTCCATTCGCTATTTAAGTGCATAGATTACGTATTTTTCCCCACTGCCCGTTTCGATACAGGTGCATGATAATGTTCCATTCTAAATCAAAACAAAATGTCACACATACAGTACCAGTCAAGTTTGGACACACCTACTCATTCAAGGGTTTTTCTTTATTTTTTACTATTTTCTACATAGAAGAATAATCGTGAAGACATCAAATCTTTGGAATCATGTTGTAACCAAAAAAAAAGTGTTAAACAAATCAAATTATATTTTATTTATTTGAGATTCGTCAAAGTAACCACCCTTTGCCTTGACAGCTTTGCACACTCTTGGCATTCTCTCAACCAGCTTTATGAGGTAGTCACCTGGAATGCATTTAAATTAACAAGTGTGCCTCCTTAACAGTTAATCTGTGGAATTTCTTTCCTTCTTAATGCATTTGAGCCAATCAGTTGTGTTGTGACAAGGTNGGGGGGGGGGGGGGGGGTATACAGAAGATATCCCTATTTGGTAAAAGACCAAGTCCATATTATGGCTAGAACAGCTCAAACAAGCAAAGAGAAACGACAGTCCATCATAACTTTAAGACATGAAGGTCAGTCAATACGGAACATTTCAAGAACGTTGAAAGTTTCTTCAAGTGCAGTCGCAAAAACCATCAAGCGCTATGATGAAACTGGCTCTCATGAGGACCGCCACAGGAATGGAAGACCCAGAGTTACCTCTGCTGCAGAGGATAAGTTCATTAGCGTTACCAGCCTCAGAAATTGCAGCCCAAATACATGCTTCACAGAGTTCAAGTAACAGACACATCATTAACTGATCAGAGGAGACTGTGTGAATCAGGCCTCATGGTCGAATTGCTGCAAAGAAACCACTACTAAAGGACACCAATAAGAAGAAGAGACTTGGTTGGGCCAAGAAACACGATCAATGGACATTAGACCGGTGGAAATTTGTCCTTTGGTCTGGTCCAAATTTGAGATTTTTGGTTCCAACTACCATGTCTTCGTGAGACGCGGTGCGGGTGAACGGATGATCTCTGCATGTGTATTTCCCACCGTAAAGCGTGGAGGAAGAGGTGTGATGGTGTGGGGGTGCTTGGCTAGTGACACTGTGATTTATATAGAATTCAAGCACACTTAACTGGTATGGCTACCACAGCATTCTGCAGCGATACACCATCCCATCTGGTTTGGGCTTAGTGGGACTATCATTTGTTTTCAACAGTACAATAACCCAACACACACCTCCAGGCTGTGTAAGAGCTATTTTACCAAGAAGGAGAGTGATGAAGTGCTGCATCAGATGACCTGGCCTCCACAATCCCCAGACCTCAACCAAATTGAGATGGTTTGGGATGAGTCGGACCGCAGAGCGAAGGAAAATGTGTGCTCAGCATATGTGGGGAACGCCTTCAAGACTTTTGGAAAAGCATTCTAGGTGAAGCTGGTTGAGAGAATGCCAAAAGCGTGCAAAGCTGTCATCAAGGCAAAGGGTGGCTACTTTGATGAATCTCAAATATAAAATATATTTTTTGGTTACTACATATGTTATTTCATAGTTTTGATGTTTTCACTATAATTCTACAATGTAGAAAATAGTCAAAATAAAGAAAAACCTTTGAATGAGTCGGTGTTCTAAAACTTTTGACTGGTAATGTAGGATTACCTATTTCTTTGTTAACCATTCAACACCGAATAGCCACATGTGCGCACTCACTCAAATCATTTGGAGAAAATATTTATATATTATTCAGCTTTGTTCAATTGTATTCTTCATACTATAAAATAATGCCACGGGATTTATAAGCAAATCTTGTCTGCTAAATGAACTAGTGTAGCCCACAGCCATTTGGTATAGCCACATCTGGATCTAACATAAGAAAAACTCAAGTATGCTATTCTTTTCTTCTGAAATAGACTACAATTTCTTCACATCATGCTTCTTTAGACATGTCTAAAATAAATAATGGATTTATTGTGAAGGTGTAGGCTATATTACAAGGATTTATTAAACTTTTTAAAAATGGCTTGTAGACTGTGTGGATATGCTAAATGTGTTTATGTTAATTAATGGTCAATTACCGTGAGACCGACAGTTATTTGCTTGACAATCACCAGCTGACAAACCGCCACAGCCCTAGTCTTACCTTTCTTTTTATGTTTTCCAGCAAGTCATCCTGGCCATGTTTAAAGTAACTATGCTGAAATTCAACTGGTCCATCCCGCTCTTGCTTTACTATGCCTGTGTCGATGTGCATCACTTTGCGAAATCCATCTGCAAATTTACCACCCATTAGACAGCTGCACAAGAGGCATTCAAATAAAACTGCAGAGCCCCTATGTTTATAGAAGCGCTTACTTACACATATTTAGCTGTCTGACAAAGCTGGCCATGTTGTTGTGCTTGAAGAACTTGGGAAGGATATCCTTGGCAAATCGCTGTTCATCCATGACAAGGAAACTGTTACCTTCCTAAAAAAATGTATATATTAGGAGACTAGAATGTCTACAACCACTTCCACTCAATTACATTTATGTGTGTTAAATTTCAGTTACTAAATAGTGCATGGGTATTCTTGCTTTATGTTATCATGGAATGCTTATTTATATGCTCTTTTGTTAGCTAGCCAATTTTATTGATATGCTATTATAAGAAGCTAGCCAATTTACAAACAGATCATTCAAAATAACGTGCTAGCTTTAGCCAGCAGGGACAACAATAGCAAAAGAGTATCAGTAACAAAATAAAACGATGCTTATTGAATCCTACTAATCGACAGACACATCTAAGACTAGGCAGACATAGCTACTATTACTGGTTAACTCGTTTCACACCCTGCAGAGTCAAGTGCTAGCGCTACCTAGCTCTGCCAGGCTGGCACGCTCAGTTGGGCAATTTAATTTACCTGACTCCAACAAATAAATTCATTTGTGTCAGAATCTTCCACAAGAGTCCAAAGCTTTGTGAGAAAGGCTGGTACATTTGAGTTTTGTTTCATTTTGCAAACTGAAGATGGAAAGATGTCTTTGGTGATGAAAGAAGCAAGTCGCTGAGAAGACGAAAACAAGCGTCCTAAGCATGCATACAACTTCCTGTTTGAAGAGCAGCAGCTGATTGGTTGAATGTAGAATAATGCATAGCTCATTATACGTTAGCAAATTATTTCTGAAATGTTTTAGTTTTTCTGTGACATGCATTAAAGTAACTGACCAGATTTCTATTAAATATGACCTTTAATAAATTGCAATATGAGTTAAATTGTTTTCCTTCCAAAAAAAGGTAATTAAGTATTGCTGAATTGTTGTAGTTTTTCTGACACGATTTAAAGGTACACTCAGCAATATGATATAGATGCAGAAACTAAACAGCATAGTGGGTCAATTTATGTAACAACTAAGAGCGTTGAAGCGCGAGGCTAAACTTCTCTGCCTTTTTGGTGCACTGCATACCACACTGAACAGCATGAAGCGAACCCAAGCACATGCGCCTGTGTGTGACTTTGTGAGAGAGAAGTATTGCATCTTGTTCATCTCAATATCTGTGGTGCTACTACTTGAAATGTCAATTTGCTGAGTCTACTACCGATGAGGTCATACAATAAGTTTTGAAGTGATTCCTATGTTGTTGATGTTAAGAATGTTTGTTGGTCTGTGGTGTGTAATGAGGAGCATCCAGACGCTGCACTTGACACATTTATGAAATTGCTTATTCCAGTTACTAATAAGCATGCACCCACTAAGAAAATGACTGTAAAAACGGTTAAATCCCTGTAGATTGACGAGGAATTGTATGGTTGAGAGCGATGTGGCAAAAGGAGTGGCAAATAAGTCTGGCTGCCCAACCAATTGGAAAATGTACTGCAAATTAAGAAATCATGTGACTAAGGTTCAGAAAAAGAATAAACTATACTATGAAACAAAGATGAATTATATAAAGAATGATAGTAAAAACCTTTGGAGCAGCTTAAATGAAATGCTCGGAAAAAAGGCTAACTCAGCTCCATCATTCATTGAATCAGATTGCTCATTCATCACAAAGCCCACTGATATTACTTTAATGATTTTTTCATTGGCAATATCAGCAAACTTAGGCAGGACATGCCAGCAACAAACGCTGACACTACACGTCCAAGTATAACTGATCAAATTATGAAAGACAAGCATTATAATTTAGAATTTTGTAAAGTGTGTGGAAGATGGAAAATTAGATGGAAAATTACTGAGGATAATAACGGCCAACATTGCCACTCCTATTTGCCATATCTTCAATCTAAAAGCCTACTAGAAAGTGTGAACCCTCAGGCCTGGAGGGATGCAAAAGTAATTCCGCTACCCAAGAATAGTAAAGCCCCCTTTACTGGCTCATATAGCTGACAAATCAGCCTGTTACCAACCGTTAGTAAACTTTTGACCAGATGCAATACTATTTTACTGTAAACAAATTGACAACTTTCAGCACACTTATAGAGAAGGACATTCAACAAGCATGGCACATACACAAATGACTGATGATTGGCTGAGAGAAATTGATGATAAAAAGATTGTTGGAGCTGTTTTGTTAGACTTTAGTGCGGCTTTTGACATTATCAATCATAGTCTGCTGATGGAAAAACATACGTGTTATTGCTTTACACGCCATGCTATATTGTGGATAAAGTGTTACCTGTCTAACAGAATACAGAGGGTGTTCTAAGGATCTGGCCTTTTTTTTCAATTTTCGCCTAAAATGACATACCCAAACCGAACTGCCTGTAGCTCAGGACCTGACGCAAGGATATGCATATTCTTGGTACCATTTGAAAGGAAACACTTTAAAGTTTGTGGAAATGTGAAATGAATGTAGGAGAATATAACACAGTAGATTTGGTAAAAGATAATACAAAGAAAAAATCTACCGTTCTTTTGTATTTTTTTTTGTACCATCATCTTTGAAATGCAAGAGAAAGGCCATAATGTATTATTCCAGCCCAGGTGCGATTTAGATTTTGGCCACTAGATGGCAGCAGTGTATGTGCAAAGTTTTATACTGATCCAATGAACCATTGCATTTCTGTTCAAAATGTTGTAGCAAGACTGCCCAAATGTGCCTAATTTGTTTATTAATAACTTTTCATGTTCAAAATTGAGCACTCTCCTCAATAGCATGGTATTATTTCACTGTAATAGATACTGTACATTGGACAGTGCAATTAGGTACAAAATAATTTAAGCTTTCTGCCAATATCAGATATGTCTATGTCCTAGGAAATGTTTTTGTTACTTACAACCTCATGCTAATCGCATTAGCCTACATTAGCTCAATCGTCCCGTGGATGGGACACCGATCCCAAAGAAGTTATTGGAAGCATATGCAACGTAATCCAGGTAGAATCAGGAATTCCCCAGGGCAGCTGTCTAGGCCCCTAATTCGATTTTCGATCTTTACTAATGTCATGCCACTGGCTTTGAGTAAAGTCTGTGTGTCTATGTATGCGGATGACTCAACACTATACACGTCAGCTACTACAGTGAGTTAAATCATTGCAACAAAGAGTTGCAGTTAGTTTCAGAACGGGTGGCAAGGAATAAGTTAGTCCTAAATATTTCAAAAACTAAAAGCATTGTATTTGGGACAAATCATTCTCTAAACCCTAAACTAAATTGTGTACAAAAAAATTTGGGGAAATTGAGCAAGTTGAAATGACTAAACTGCTTGAAATAACTCTGGATTATAAACTGTCGTGGTCAAAACATGTCGATAAAACAGTAACTAAGATGGGGAGAAGTCTGTCGATAATAAAGCGCTGCTCTGCCTTTTTAACAACACTATCAACAAGGCAGTTCCTACAGGCTCTAGTTTTGTCACACCTGGACTACTGTTCAGTCGTGTGGTCAGGTGCCACAAAGAGGGACCTTGGGAAAATTACAACTGGCTCAGAACAGTGCAGTATGGCCGGCCCTTAAATGTACACATAAAGCTAACATTAATAATATGCATGTAAATCTCTCATGGCTCAAAGTGAATAAGTTAGTCCTAAATATTTCAAAAACTAAAAGCATTGTATTTGGGACAAATCATTCTCTAAACCCTAAACTAAATTGTGTACTAAAAAATTTGGGGAAATTGAGCAAGTTGAAATGACTAAACTGCTTGAAATAACTCTGGATTGTAAACTGTC
>QNTS01003020.1:8109-18223 GCA_003317085.1 Hucho hucho | reverse complement strand
TGGTCAAAACATGTCGATAAAACAGTAACTAAGATGGGGAGAAGTCTGTCGATAATAAAGCGCTGCTCTGCCTTTTTAACAACACTATCAACAAGGCAGTTCCTACAGGCTCTAGTTTTGTCACACCTGGACTACTGTTCAGTCGTGTGGTCAGGTGCCACAAAGAGGGACCTTGGGAAAATTACAACTGGCTCAGAACAGTGCAGTATGGCCGGCCCTTAAATGTACACATAAAGCTAACATTAATAATATGTATGTAAATCTCTCATGGCTCAAAGTGAAGGAGAGATTGACGTCATCACTACTTGTTTTTGCAAGTGTTGATGTGCTGAATGCACCGAGTTGTCTGTTTAAACTATTAGCACACAGCTTGGAAACCCATGCATACCCCACAAGACATGCCACCAAAGGTCTCCACAATCCCAAGAACCCAAGAATCCCAAGAACAGACTATAGGAGGTTTACAGGACTACATAGAGCCATGGCTACATGGAACTCTGTTCCACATCAGGTAACTGATGCAAGCAGTAGAATCAGATAAAAAAAAAACAGATAAAATACACCTTATGGAACAGAGGGGACTGTGAAGAGACACACACACAGGTACAGACACACATACACATGATAAGACACACGTACACACACGTACACATGGATTTTGTATTGTAGATACTTGATAGTAGAGTAGTGGCCTGAGGGAACACACTTAATGTGTTGTGAAAAGTGTTATGAAATGTGATGTCATGTAATATTTTCAATTGTATAAAACTGCCTTAATGTTGCTGGACCCCAGGAAGAGTAACTGCTGCCTTGGTAGCAGCTAATGGGGACCCTTAATAAATACAAATACCTTTAAAGTGACCAACCAGTGTTTACAGATTTCTACGAAATATGACCTTTAATTAATTACAATATGAGTAAAATAGATTTCCTTCCAAAAATGTTTAATTAAGTATGTTAAAAAGCAACTTTTCTGTGTTGGCAAACCCGAACAACAGAATGAAGTGGGTGTTTACCAGTGCGAGTAAACCGCTGATTGGCCAGCTCACATCATCCTCTATGAGGAAATATCTGTTTGAGTTAAAAGCTTGAGGTGGGGTACTTGAAATGTTTTTTCTCCAATTTAGGCTTTTGCCACAAATACAAGTATAGGATGTCAGCAACATTGTTTGGGTATGAGTTAAGAGAAAATGTACTTTTAAAAGTGTGATTTTTACTGAACAGTTATTCTAAGGTAACTGGAAATGTTCTCACACAGATATTGACAGCCTTTCAATTGACGCTCTTGAGTCAGCTGGCATGGAAGGATGCTCATAACACCCCCACTTGTTAGGTTTGTTTACATTAGATTGACAAGTCATTCTATGTCTTGCCACTAGGTGTCAGCCTTAGATCATGTAGTATGTAACATGTTTAGGATAGTTTCCTACCTCAGATACCTCTCCAATTTTTTCTCCTATAACTTATGCTCTTGGCACTTTTCTTCTAATGTAAATATTTGTTTGTTTTCATTACAATCTTCTTTTCTTCAACTCTATTCCCTGCATAAAGGTCTAACACAAATAAAAGTATAGCAATTATTGCTGAAGTGAAATTAAGAATATATTGACAATTGTTCTTGATCATTCATTCAATTTCTGGAATATCTGGAATAAATATTTTCAATGTTCAGGACAAAATGTCCTGAAAAAACTGAGAGAAAAAATCTATTTACCATTGTAGTCATCTCAGTGGAAAAAGCCATAAAGGAGAGTTCAGGGGTTAAGTAAAACCATTTCCCTCCGCAGTTTGAGAGAGCCACTGTTGACTACCTACCTGCTAGAGTGCAGCTAGAGTACAGCAGAAACAATGTGTGGGGGTTGGTTGGCCAAAACTGCCTGCTTTGTGAACCAGATAAGCAAGGACGTAACTTATTCCCAATAGAGGGCATTTCTTATTTGCCATAAAAAGTACACTATTGTGGTCTATTGTTAGGTAACTTTTCATTCGATTGGTGTTTATTGCATTCTTCAGAGGGATTAATGCAAATGTTTAAGAATTCCTAAATGCTGCACATGAACAAAATGTAATGCTATTGTACTGTATTTATCTCGCACACATAAACTTAATTTCATTGCTTTTTTCCCTCTGTGGCTTAAAAACATAGGCTAACACACTACACCGAGAGGGGGACCATTTGCAGAAAGATCTATGTTGCCAACAGCGCATGCCTCTTATAAGATTCAGACATCATAACAAAATGAGGTTGACAAGTGCACAGCTAATTGGGACAGACGGTAATATTACATCAAAAGACGTCATGAAGTCCTTTTAAATGGCAGTAATTAGGACATTCTTTGATTCTGAGACAGAGAGATTATAGGAAAGGCAAAATCACAGCACATTAAAGTAAGACAGGTGATATTCTGCCTTTCATTGTATAAGTACAGGGAGGTAAGTTCAGTGCCATATGTACAATTGTCCTGGATAGAAGTAAAATACTGCTCGACCCTTGAACATTAGTATATTTAAACAGTACGCTGCTGAAGTATGTAAGTTGCTTCTTATTATATTTGACAATATCCCTACCACGGTTGAAAAACTTGGAAAGTAGGTGTAGCGCCAGCAAATAGAGTTCTTATGGGGACTTACAGTATGTCTCACTTGGTGGCAGGCAGCATGGTTAAACGGCTAATTCAGAAGATTTAATTGGCTTAACTTTTGCGTTTGGTGAAAGGTTGTGATACCCTTCCTATCTGACTCTTCCCATCTGACTTGTAAGGTGTTAATGCCATAAGAAAATATTGATACAGTGTTCCAAAAGGAATTGGCTACATGATTTGACCTATATTTGTCGTATTAACTACTTTTATTCAGGCCTGTGTTTGTATGCAACCATGAGGAGGACAAAAGCACTGTTAGGTTAAAGTTTTACCAATGCATTCATTAATCATGTCCATTCCCTGGACCAGGCTCAGGGTGTTCAGGTAGTGGTTGTGAAGCTGCATACTCACTCTTCCTCTCTTTTTGCAGCAAAGTTGGAACAAAAACGTTGGAATGAATTTACATTTTCCATTGGAGGTAGAACTTGGACCCTCGCTTTATAGTTGTTGTTCTCTCTCATTATTTGATTAATCTTGAAGTCTAACAGAACAGAAAAGAACCAAAGAAAAATATATTAGTCCAGATCTCAGCAGATTTATTTTTTACTTAATTAATAAATAAATACGTTTGGAGTTTGCCATGTACTGATGGTATTAGACTTCCTTCAGACTGCCAAAGGAGCAGTTTTACTGCTGTTTCAAACATATTTGATTAAGTGTAACCAAATGGGAATGCCTCTGTATATTAATTGATGCTGCATATTCCACCACACAGATTGAAATAAAATGATCTCACCAAAGTAGTTATTTTTAAGAGCTATGTGCAACAATAAAACACACCTTCTCAGTTGGATGTTAGAAACAAATGTTCAAACTCTTTTATTTGCTTTGAGGAATTCTTAGTAAAAAGATCATTACATCAATTTTTTTCTTTTAGCTTAGTGAGACTTGGAAATGAAATGACTACTTACAAGCCAGAATCCATAAAATATATGTTTGCACATTTCACATTAGGTCCTGGGTTGAGAATAAATGGGTTACAGCATGGTATCAATATCCAAGAGCAGAGAGGACATTTAGGCCAATAGCGCTGGGATGGAGGCCTTGTATTTAGTGAATTGGTTTTAACTTTGTCTTCAGATTGATGACATACTGTATAGGCCTAGTAAAACTATTGACAGAATTCAGAAAGCTGGCCAAAGTCTTTACTTACCCATCAGCTTGTGTAGATCTATCTCATTTTCTTAAAGGAACAATGATGGTATTGGGCATACATGGATGGCTGTATTCTGATGAAATCAAAAATCTTTGATGAAGTGGTTTGTCCAAAGGTAGATGCAAAGTGGGACCCTAGGTACATCCTTACCCTAGGTTTAGCCCCAACCTTAACCATAACCCCCTTACCTTAACCATTTTACATTTCAACTTCAATTGGCTGATGTCAGAGTTAGATGTCCCAAGGATTCCACTTAGACTTTTCCTTGTCCAAATGGTCTTATGTCCCTTTTTGCCTCCAGCTTCCATCAGCTGATGGGATTGATGTACACTAGATCACTTGACACTTAAAAAAGAAAAAAGAACCTGTACATTTCCCACTCGGGTGGATGTTGTGCTTTGTGACAGATGCGGGTTCAATACACTTTAAGTAGCTAGCTAATATTGCATTGCTACTGCATTTTGGTGTCTGTTTACTTTACAGGCGACATGCCTGATGAGATATTTTATCACCAGAGAATTTGACAGCTAGTGACGTTAATTTCAGCAAAATAAAACTAGCGTGGACCAGAGCTATCTAGCAAAAGTCACATTTTCTAAGAAATAATCTCTCGTCGACTCTGACAATGTTCTGGTCTTACTGTATATTTTACGAGGTTGGCCTGCTATTTTACTAGGTTGAAGCACTTCTGACACCATGTTATGATCGATCGTAAGATATGACCAATACAGGGACACTGCACAGAAGAGCCGGAGGGAGCAAATGGCTTAGCTTCAAGATGTTAGTAATCAATTTAATCATTCATGAAAATTATATGCAAGCCCGGACCGTAACCCTAGTTATTGATTTTAAAAAAGGCCCTACCCAGCCCTAACCCGATGTAAGATGTCGGGGTCCATAGAACCTGGGTTGGGTAACAGAGCTCAACTAGGGAGGACCAGAACTACAGCAGACCAGAGCTAGCTAGTAGCTATAACCAGGATCAGAGCTAGTTAGTGCAGACCAGAGCTAAGCCAATGCTAGTGCGGACCAGAGCTAGCTAGTTACTAGGTACGCCCTAGATCAGAGCTGGACCAGAGCTAGTGTGGACCAGAGCTAGCTAGCTACTAACTACTCCCTTGACCAAAGCTATTTATTGCAGACTAGAGCCAGACTAGAGCTCTGATCCGGGGCGTAGCTAGTAGCTCGTCATTGTTTCCTATTGAAGCCTATGGAGCTTTTATGCAAATGTTAAATGGTTATAGTTCAAAAAGCAAAATAGTATCAACAATAGTGTCAAGCAATCTAAGTTGAGTCAGACTGAACATGTCAACGTTGGTTTGGTGTTTTTAGCTTTAACACTTCAAGAGCAGTGGCGATTCCAAATCCTTCCCATTGAAGCCTATGGATCTTTTATACAAATTTTAAATGATTATATTTGCTATTAATGGTATCAAAAAACTGTATACGAGCAACCTATTTCAGACCAGTCTGCACCTTTTAGAGTTTGTATAGCGGTTCAAGCTTAAACAGTTGAAAATAGTTATTCTTCTTTTTCTGTGAGGTTTAACGATGGTTGGCATCCAATATGTTGCATTACCGCTCCCAACTGAACTATAGTATACAGTATATCACTCATTGGCCTATCTCTCTGTTTTGGCACAGATCTACTATTCACAGGGATTCTCTCAGAATCCCTGACCCTTGATCCTGCCCTCCTTTCTTCACTGCCTCAGCATACAACACCTTCCGTACTACTCTGACCCTGGCTACCTCAACCTGCCTCTCTCGCACCGAGAGACACCAGTCTTCCTCGACATACCCTCTCCCTTGTTATTGCTAGCTTCAACAGATTCAAACCTATCCTCTGCCTCCCTTAGTCTTTTCAACCTCCTCTATCTTTCCCTCCAATCCTCCTCCATTAACCAATTACCCGACTCTTTCTGAAAATATTCTTTTACAAGACAAAATACATTTTTATCCTCCTTGAGAGACATGCTTTGCCCTGTACACACAGCAATCTACCACAAGAAATTCTGAACCTACCGTTGAAAATAGTAGCGACCAGAATTGGAATGGAATGCATTGGGATTTATGCAAATATGGTTGTAGTGTGAAAAGTACAAGTTGCATGAAAACATCCTTTTTTTCTCAAGTAACCGAAGACAGCCTGCACGTTCTGACATTGTTTTGGTGTTGGTAGCTTTTACGGTTTTGGCCCTACAGGTGGCAGTGTAAGGCAAATAATAATAAGTATAAACTATTTCTAAAGTTGTGCTTGGCTTTCAGCAAGCACACCTAACTAGCGCTGGCTAGCTTGCTAACTAGTTAGCTAAACAGCGTAACTTCCAGCATCCTTCGCTAGTCTATTGGTCAATTTCGCGCCTATCCCATTTGCTCAATTGACATACATTTTTGTTTAGCTAGCTAACACCTTTCATACAAACAATTCTAGCTTGTCTTTTTACTTGCAGATGGAGAAACAAACTGCCTTTTGTGGCCTCCCAAACAGTGCGTTAACCAACCTGCAATGATAGGCCAGTCACAGGTCAGTGATTGGCCACACTAACTCGTAGTTGACTGACCAAGTAGGTAGCTAGATGCGCTTTCAACTCTCTCTGGTGCATCCCAGATCCCAATAATCTCTGAAGTGTGCTCTCTCTCTCTCTCTCTCTCTCTCTCTCTCTCTCTCTCTCTCTGTGTCTCTCTGCCTGACCAGCTGTTTCTTCAAATAAGGGGATGCTCTCATGGCTACAGTTTTTGTACAGGCATAGGCCTGTCTCTCCTTTCTTTACATCAACCTTTGCTGTAACACAAGTAGCTAATGGGCCATTTGACTGTAAAATGTGAGTGTGTATGTAGCTAGGAATATTTATTAATGTGATGTAGAAATGTCTTTATAGCTATATAAATTGGATGGACATTTGTTCCTAGCCGCCTAACACTAGCCCACAGTGCTACTTATTTACCAACCATTGTCTGTGCCTGTTTTGCGATGCTTTTCCCCCGTCTGAGTGTATATTCGTGGTCAGTGGACGGTTCCCAGGAAAACATTACATCCAATTGTTAGATGCTACATTTGCATTGATTTATACGTCTCAGGCTCTGCACTCTCTTTGTTGGCATCATGTACCTTGCTTTCTGTGACTAGTCTCAAAAACCTGACCCTAGGCAACACAGTGACTGGGGTATGGTTTCAATGAAAGGCTCTTTTGGCATATAGGAACTACGTCACTGTGTGCGCCACTACTTTATCCACTTGAATAAAATACAAAATAGTAGCTAGCAAGATGGATCTCACAGAGGTTATTTTTAATGAGTGCATTTCGCAAGTGGCTAGTTTACATCAACTACCTTCACTAAAACCACTGCAAAGGATTTGCCTGCAACATTTGGTTTTAAATCGCGACATTCTGGCATGTCTGCCTCGTGGCAGTGACATAGTTCCTCCAATGCAAAAGAGTACATCATTGAAACCAGTCACTGTGTTGCCTAGGGTCGGGTTTTCAAGACTATGCTGTGAACCAGTCATAATTAGCACACTAACTGTTTGCAGATGGTAAGTCTCACACATTGTTTGACTCACAAATGTGAGCTCTTCTAATCATGTGGTTTTATAAAGGACAAAACATGAAACTGGTTATTTTATTGTATCAAACGTTATCCTTTCTCTCAATTTATTTGCTGCAGGAATAGACAGACACAAATCCAGATTAGCATCTGTTTTTTGTATTCAGGTTATAGCCTGTTGATTCAGGGTTTCTACTCTCACCATCTGCGTGAGGTGACATAATTTTATGTACAATGACATCACTTTATAATAACGATACCTTTGTAGAAAACACCTGATTCCTACCTAAAATCATTAGCAGAGCAGCAGAGCAGGGATCAAAACGGCATGGGCACTTATGGCTTTGTTCTAACTAGACAGATATAGTTCATTACCTAACACCTCCACATCCTTGGGGTTAGCTCCAAATCCTTCCAGTTGCATGATATACATGTCTGAAAATCCTGCTCACTCTTCAACTTGTTGCACTTTCTCACCAATTTCTTACTTTTCGATAAATTAAATAAAGCAATTTGGCCAGCATGCAGGCTGCTTTATCCCAGTGCGAGACCTGCATTCCTGCATGCCAAGAGTAATAAAAGTAAATAAATGTATAAACGAAGCCTCCAAACAGAACCACCTGGCACACATGTTTATATGCTCCGGTATTAACATTTTCTAGTACTTTATGGCTCTGAAAACACGTACAGCGGTGTCACAAGGCCATGGGGACACACAGCTCAGCCCCATTAGGCATTTATACATGACCCAGGAGTGAAATACAACATGAGGAGAGGAGATGGATCACTGGAGGTTAACCGAGATTTGGCCTGGCTCAGTCAAGGTGATTAGGACAAACATTTTTCTCTGATGGTTGTATGATCTTGAAGAGTGTAGAATGATAGACAGCCGTTTTCTCTGTACATGACAGTGAAAGTGTGGAGGATGGTCCTCCTCAGGGAAATTTAATTGAAAAAAAAAATAGTGAAACATTTCAAAAGTTATCCTTTTTAGATTAAACTATAGTACCCCGAACAATTGGTTAAAATACACTGTTTTGCAATGAAGGTCTACAGTAGCTGGAGGACAGATAACTTCCATCGTCCTCTGGCTACATTGACTTCAATACAAAACCTAGGAGGCTGGTAGGCCTCACCCCCTTCCATAGACATACATGGTAATTATGATCACTTCCAGAGGACGTCCTCCAACCAATCAAAGCTTTTGCAGTGTAAACTGACATGTTGTCCATCCAATCATAGATGTAGGATCAGAGAAGAACCCAGTGTGTTGTATTGGGATTGTGCCACAGAGCATTATGGGGGTTCTATGTGTTGAGAAGCTTGGTGACATTGTTGGATAGACATTAAGAGTGAAGAGTGACAGTTGAGCATTTTGGGGATATTATTCAATTTAAATTAGTTTTTTCAAATTACAGGAGACGGAGGAGGTATATTACATTCGCCAAAAGCCATTTACAAATGTAAAAATCAATAACTAATTCACCGTTTGTCACAGAATCATGAAACTAGATATGATTTTTTCTATAAATGTCTAATTTTACAACCTTTGTTTTGAATACAAATTCCCATTTTGATTTGATAGAAATACATAAAATCTATATAATGCAATTTAAAGCTGTATAAATCAATAACTAATTCACAGTTTGTCACAAAAACATAAAACTATGTATTATTTATTCTATAAATGTGTAGAATACTTTTAAAACCTTTTGTTTTGACTAAACATTCCAGTTTTGAGTTGATAGAAATACATAAAATCTATAAGATGCCATTTAAAGCGGTATAAATCAATAATTCACTGTTTGTCACAGATCATCAAACTAGGTATGATTTATTCTATAAATGTCTATCATACTTTTACAACCTTTGTGTCATGGATCGCAAGATGTAAGGGATTTCTTCTGCAGTGCTCCATATTTCTCGACCAACAACCTACCCTATATCCCACCGACGACAGCCGAGTATCCTTCGTATGTTCATTGCTGACCGGTAGGGCACTGGATTGGGCGACTGCGCTATGGGAGGGTGGACACCTGTCATTCCCCTCATACGACTGCTTTCGTCGCCAGTTCAGAGAGGTGTTCGAGCATCCAGCCGGCGGAAAGGAGCCGGGCGAGCTGCTACTCTCCCTACGCCAGGAGGAATCTACCGCTGCAGATTATACCCTTTCCTTCCGCACCCTGGCTGCACAAACTGGCTGGGAGGAGGCTCCGTTGAAATTACTCTACCGCAGGGGACTTAACACGGGCCTACAAGCGGAGCTAGCATGTCGGGAGGAAGGGTTATCACTTAGTCAATTCATGGACTTAACCATTCGCCTCGATAACCTGATGCGAGCTCGGCGCGTGCCCCAGCCGTACCGAGTTGCCGAAGCTGCCTCCGCTAACCACGAAGTTGCTCCGATGCAGATCGGCTACACTCGGCTCACGCCCGAAGAGAGGGAGAGAAGATTACGTCATCGTCTATGCCTGTATTGTGGAGGATCTGGCCACATGAGGGCGACATGTCCAAGCAGACCCACATCCCAAGACTCTGCTAGGGTGAGTGCCAACCTCTACTCTTCTAGATCATTTGAACTGGCCGTAACCCTACGCTTTGGTGAAGAAATTGTAAATACCACTGCTTTGATAGACTCAGGAGCAGCAGGAAATTTCATTGATCAGTCATTTGCTAAAGCTCATCATATTTCTCTCCTCCCATGTCAATCCCGGTTAGCAGTGGAAGCGTTAGACGGACGTCCCTTGGGTACCGGGGAGATCCAATA
>QNTS01003019.1:137679-147933 GCA_003317085.1 Hucho hucho | reverse complement strand
TCTGAACATCACAGTTCTATCTGCAAGGTTCTTTGAATAAGCCCCTAATGTTAGTCTCATAACAACACCCACAAATGGAGAGAGAGTGTGGGAGACTATTGTGGTTGCTCAATTAAGACTACAAATATACATATATCAAAATTAACATGTCAACCAACGTGGATTCCATCAACCCCTTCATTATCCCCATAGTATGGGTGTGAATGTGTGTGCATGCATATGTGTGTGTGCATGATTGCATGCTGTGTAGAAAGTAGCTTCTTTATCACCATAGCGTGTGGTTATCGCTTCTCTGTCTGTTCTCTTTGTAGTCAGTAGCCTATATGGGTCAGTCACTCTCATTCTCACTTGCTTATAGGAGAGATGTGGTACCTTCCTCCAGCACTGTACAGCTTCTCTTTCCGCTTAAATAGCTCACCCCACAAACCATGCTCTCAATCTCCTTTACCCCCACTCCTCATTTCTATTTCAGGTCTGCATGTGACTGTCTCAGACTTGAAGAGTAATAGGTCACAGTGTATTTTCACGTCCATCTTGGTTTTGCTGTGCCTTTATCACACTAGGTTAAACTGTAGCTAACCTCACCTGATAAAACATCCCTCTGTTCTCTGTCAAAGGAGAATATAATAAAACATGTATGCAAAGTCAAAGAAGACTGCCTCACTACAGGAATACTGTATGCACAATATGGTTGACATTTTACTAATAGTGTCTTATATGGAATGTATTATCTTGCTGTCTTGGGTTATAAGAGGACACACCGTACTGTATCAATAAAAACCATTAGCCGTACCAATCCAAAGTGGTTCATGTGTTGCCTGGCACCATGTGGTAATGATGGGCCGGGTTTAACCGGAATTGGACAGTGTGAGTGAGGTGTGGTTGGCATGCACTAACAGGGTGCAGAGAGATGTTAGAGATGTATTAAGGCTCCAAACAAATCTTCCACTTGCTGAGAAATAAACAACAACAAGCTCAACAACAGCATCTTAATTGTAACATTCACTGCAAGAGTATTCGCTCATCAGCCCAGTTCGAGATTGAAGGGTTGTGATGAATTGTGTTTATTTCCGTTTATAGAGATGTACAATGAGGGTCTCTGTTTCTAAGCAGAAATCAGATAGGATGTGGTGGGGCTGCAGAGAAAACAAAATGGGGGTGTAGAGAAGATATCATCTCTGACTGATATCATCAACATGTGCCAAGGTGACAAACACCAAAAAACCTGTTCAAACTAGATTCATTGAAAGTGTTCAAATGTGGGATTCACAGTAGGCATAATTCCAAATAGTAGTTTTGAGTTTAGTATTCCTTTCAATAAGTAAAATTTGAAAGAATTACACATGATGAGGATATACAATGCATTCAGAAAGTATTCAGACCCCGTGACTTTTTACGTTACAGCCTTATTCTAAAATAGATTCTATTTTCCCCTCATCAATCTACACACAATACCCCATAATGACAAAGAAAAAACATGTTGAAAAAAAATGAAATATAATATTTACCTAACTATTCAGACTATTTACCCAGTACTTTGTTGAAGCACCTTTGGCAGAAACTACAGCTTTGAGTTGTCTTGGATATTATGAAACAAGCTTGATACATCTGTATTTGGGGAGTTTCTCCCATTCTTCTCTGCAGGGCCACTCAAGCTCTGTCAGGTTGGATGGGGAGCACCGCTGCAAAGACTATTTTCAGGTCTCTAGAGATGTTCAATCAGGTTGAAGTCCGGGCTATGGCTGGGCCACTCAAGGACATTGAGACTTGTCCCGAGGCCACTCCTGCATTGTCTTGGCTGTGTGCTTAAGGTCATTGACCTTTGCCCCAGTCTGAGGTCCTGAGTGCTCTGTAGCAGATTTTCATCAAGGATCTCTCTGTACTTTGCTCCGCTCATCTTTGCCTCGATCCTGACTAGTCTCCCAGTCCCTGCCACTGAAAAACTTCCCCACAGCATGATGCTGACACCACCTCCAGACGTGACTCTTGGCATTCAGGTCAAAGAGTTCAATCTTGGTTTCATCAGACCAGAGAATCTTGTTTCTCATGGTCTGAGAGTCCTTTAGGTGCCTTTTAAACAAACTCCAAGTGGGCTGTCATGTATATTTTACTGAGGAGTGGCTTCCATCTGGCCACTCTACCATGAAGGCCTGATTGGTGGAGTGCTGCAGAGATGGTTGTCCTTCTGGAAGGTTCTCCCTTTTCCACAGAGGAACTCTGGAGCTCTGTCAGAGTGACCAGCGGGTTTTTGGTCACCTCCCTGACCAAGGCCCTTCTCTACCGATTGCTCAGTTTGGTCGGGCGGCCAGCTCTATAAATAGTGGTTCCAAACTTCTTCCATTTAAGAATGATGGAGACCATTGTGTTCTTAGGGACCTTCAATGCTGCAGAAATGTTTTGGTTCCCTTTCCCAGATCTATGCCTCGGCACAATTCTGTCTCGGAGCTCTACAGACAATTCCTTCGAACTCAAGGCTTGGTTTTTGCTCTGACATGCACTGTCAACTCTGGGACCTTATATAGTCAGGTGTGTGCCTTTCCAAATCATGTTGAATCAGTTGAATTTATGATCAAGTTGTAGAAGCATCTCAATAATGATCAATGGAAGCATGATATACCTGAGCTCAATTTCGAGTTTCATAACAATGAGTCTGAATACTTATGTAAATGTTATATTTCTGCCATGGCCAGCGAAGAGCCCAGATCTCAATCCCATTGAGCACGTCTGGGACCTGTTGGATCGGAGGGTGAGGGCTAGGGCCATTCCCCCCCAGAAATGCCTGTAAACATTCCTGTCTTGCAGGAAATCACGCACAGAACAAGCTGTATGGCTGGAAGCATTGTCATGCTGGAGGGTCATGTCAGGATGAGCCTGCAGGAAGGATACCACATGAGGGAGGAGGATGTCTTCCCTGTAACGCACAGCGTTGAGATTGCCTGCAATGACAACAAGCTCAGTCCGATGATGCTGTGACACACTGCCCCCGACCATGACGGTCCCTCCCCCTCTAAATTGATCCCGCTCCAGAGGACAGGCCTCAGTGTAACACTCATTCCTTCGACGATAAACGCGAATCCGACCATCACTCCTGGTGAGACAAAACCGTGACTCATCAGTGAAGAGCACTTTTTGCCAGTCCTGTCTGGTCCAGCGACGGTGGGTTTGTGCCCATAGGCGACGTTGTTGCCGGTGATGTCTGGTGAGGACCTGCCTTACAACAGGCCTACAAGCCCACAATCCAGCCTCTCTCAGCATATTGCGGACAGTCTGAGTGCTGATGGAGGGATTGTGCGTTCCTGGTGTAACTCTGTCAGTTTTTGTTGCCATCCTGTACCTGTCCCGCAGGTGTGATGTTTGGATGTACCGATCCTGTGCAGGTGTTGTTACACGTGGTCTGCCACTGCGAGGACAATCATCTGTTCGTCCTGTCTCCCTGTAGCACTGTCTTGGGAATCTCACAGTACGGACATTGCAATTTATTGCCCTGGCCATATCTGCAGTCCTCATGCCTCCTTGCAGCAGGCCTAAGGCACGTTCACGCAGATGAGCAGGGACACTGGGCATCTTTCTTTTTTGATTTTTTCAGAGTCAGTAGAAAGGCCTCTTTAGTGTCCTAAGTTTTCATAACTGTGACCTTAAGTGCCTACCGTCTGTAAGTGCTTAGCTGTTAGTGTCACCGTTCCACAGGTGCATTCAATATTTATGGTTCATTGAACAAGCATGGGAAACAGTGTTTAAACCCTTTACAATGAAGATCTGTGAAGATATTTGGAATTTTATGAATTATCTTTGAAAGACAGGGTCCTGAAAAAGGGGCGTTTCTTTTTTTGCTGAGTTTACATGGTGAAAGGAATAAACCTATGGACCTTTTGTTTCTAACATAGCCTAACAACCACTGATTCAAAGGAGTAATTGGGTTTCTCAAACACCTGCTGTTTTCATTATACACAGCTGCTATCCACTGACAAGCTTGACAATTAACAGCTTTAACAAATACAGGCAGGGGAGGCACCTAAAACGGACATTTAAACAACAGAACAGTCAATACTGAAAAGTGGCTTTGGCCAAGCAGTAGCATAGCAAACACACTAGTGAACTGTTTTAAAAGACGGGTTCGATTTGTTTTAACCTATACATTGGGATTTGGGACAAAAGGCATCTAAAAATAAAGATTATCCTGAATTAATCCACTGGGACAGAGCTAAAGCCTACAGTTGTAGCCATGAGGGCTGCATACTGAACGTCAACTTGCACTCTTTAGATGAAGTAAAAATAAAGGAAAGTAAATATATGGCTAGGGAGGGTGTGACTAACTGACAGAGATTCACAGATGCTCTCCTCCAGGAAAGGTTCTGCAAACACTGGTCTGACAGCTGGTGCTTAAAGCTGGTGAGGGAGATAAGTGTCTCCAGTTTCAGAGATTTTTGTAGTTCGTTCCAGTCATTGGCAGCAGAGAACTAGAAGGGAAGTCGGCCAAAGGAGGAATTGGCTTTGGGGGTAACCAGTGAGATATACCTGCTGGAGCGCGTGCTACGTGTGGGTGCTGCTATGGTGACCAGCGAGCTGAGATAAGGTGGGGCTTTACCTAGCAGGGACTTGTAGATGACCTGGAGCCAGTGGGTTTGGCGACGAGTGTGAAGCGAGGGCCAGCCAACGAGAGCGTACAGGTCGCAGTGGTGGGTAGTATATGGGGCTTTTGGTGACAAAATGGATGGCACTGTGATAGACTGCATCCAATTTGTTGAGTAGAGTATTGGAGGCTATTTTGTATTTGACATCGCCGAAGTCGAGGATCGGTAGGATGGTCAGTTTTACGAGGGTATGTTTGGCAGCATGAGTGAAGGATGCTTTGTTGCGAAATAGGAAGCCAATTCTAGATTTAATTTTGGATTGGAGATGTTTGATGTGAGTCTGGAAGGAGAGTTTACAGTCTAACCAGACACCTAGGTATTTATAGTTGTCCACGTAATCTAAGTCAGATCCGTTCAGAGTAGTGATGCTGGACGGGCGGGCAGGTGCGGGCAGCGATCGGTTTAAGAACATGCATTTAGTTTTACTTGCATTTAAGAGCAGTTGGAGGCCACGGAAGGAAAGATGTATGGCATTGAAGCTCATCTGGAGGGTAGTTAACACAGTGTCCAAAGAAGGGCCAGAAGTATACAGAATGGTGTCGTCTGCGTAGAGGTGGATCAGAGACTCACCAGCAGTAAGAGCGACATCATTGATGTATACAGAGAAGAGAGTCGGCCCAAGAATTGAACCCTGTGGCACCCCCATAGAGACTGCCAGAGGCCCGGACAACAGGCCCTCCGATTTGACACACTGAACTATGATCTCAGGTAAGCAGCACTGGGCGTTCTTCCGTCCAAGTTAGCTCCTACGATTCAGTGTTGGTTCATAACATTCTACTATATTACATACATATATACATACATACATACATACCGTAGAAGGAGTAATAATTGCATGAATTTTCTCAAGTTAACTACTTAGGGAGCAGTGGGGCGCCCCACTCCCGACACTTCCCGGTGAAATGTAAGGCGCCAAATTCAAAATCCAAAAGTTGAATTATTAAACATTCATCAATATACAAGTGTTGCATAGTCATCAAAAGCTCTGATTCTTGGCAATATCACAGCGTTGTCAGATTTCAAAAAGGCTTTACGGCGAAAGCACAACATTTGATTGTTTGAGGATAGCCCCTCTCATATTTTATGCATTAGCATAAATCCATAACCAAAGCGGGTCTCATAAAACGCATAAGATCGCTAATATAAAATCCCTTACCTTTCGAAGAACTTCTGCTGAGGGCTTCCCAAGTGTCCAACGAAGACATCCAATGGTTCTTTTGTTAGAAAAAGTCATTTATTATATCTATAAATCTCAGTTTGGTTGGCGCGTTATGTTCATAAAATACAGTGNATGGTAGGCTTTGTTACTTTGGTCCCAGCTCTCTGCAGGTCATTCACTAGGTCCCCCCGTGTGGTTCTGGGATTTTTGCTCACCGTTCTTGTGATCATTTTGACCCCACGGGGTGAGATCTTGCGTGGAGCCCCAGATCGAGGAAGATTATCAGTGGTCTTGTATGTCTTCCATTTCCTAATAATTGCTCCCACAGTTGATTTCTTCAAACCAAGCTGCTTACCTATTGCAGATTCAGTCTTCCCAACCTGGTGCAGGTCTACAATTTTGTTTCTGGTGTCCTTTGACAGCTCTTTGGTCTTGGCCATAGTGGAGTTTGGAGTGTGACTGTTTGAGGTTGTGGACAGGTGTCTTTTATACTGATAACAAGTTCAAACAGGTTCCATTAATACAGGTAACGAGTGGAGGACAGAGGAGCCTCTTAAAGAAGAAGTTACAGGTCTGTGAGAGCCAGAAATCTTGCTTGTTTGTATGTGACCAAATACTTATTTTCCACCATAATTTGCAAATAAATTCATAAAAAATCCTACAATGTGATTTTCTGGATTTTTTTCCCTCATTTTGTCTGTCATAGTTGAAGTGTACCTATGATGAAAATTACAGGCCTCTCTCATCTTTTTAAGTGAGAGAACTTGCACAATTGGTGGCTGACTAAATACTTTTTTGCCCCACTGTACAGTGTCCACTCGCCCATTGAACCGTGAAGAGAGCACGTTCAACCTATACCTATACACTTGTCCAAGAACAATCAAACATCATTGATAATGTATCCTTAGGAACACTTTTGTATATTTACTATAATATTTCAACCGGATTATAAACTGGACGATAGGAAAGGAAAAAAAACACAGCGCGCGCGCGTGAGCCCGTGAGCGCGCGCGCGTGAGCCCGTGAACGCGCCTCCTCTTCTGTTTACATCCGGTGACTAGTTCAAAATTTGTCTTCTGTCTAGAGACTGTTGACATCCAGTGGAAGCAATAGGTACTGCAATCTTACTCCCATATATGTCTGTTTTCAATAGGGAGGGGTTCAAAATGAGGCAATGTGTCAAAAACACTTTTTCCAGGACAGAAATTCCTCGGGTTTTCGCCTGCTATATCAGTTCTGTTTTACTCACAGACAATAGAAACTTCAGAGTGTTTCCTATCCAATAGTACTAATTATGTGCATATCCTAGTTTCTGGGCCTGAGTGGCAGGCCTTTTACTTTGGGCACGCCAGACTCTCCAAAACCGACACCTCAGCTGCCGCTCCCTAAGAACCAAAAGCATTTAGCTATGAACGCCTGTTCTCGCCATTTTCAGTTGACTTAATCTAACTTTCTTTCATGGCAACTCCTAAGCAGGCCATGTCATATTTGTTTCATTGTCGATATATAATCATATTTCATGACAGTGTAACAGTTAGCTTTTTTTTACAGAAGGATGAAAGAACACAATATCTCATGAAGAGTTAGGGATTCTTTGCAGCGTGTAGATGGTGCAGGTATCATTGCATATTTCCCATCACCTAATGAACAACCACAATACCAGTCTGCTGTTAAGCTTTCTGTGCTGTATTGACACATCCTGAAAATGACATCTGCTGCTTTAGATTGAACGGTCATATCGCAGTTATTGTTTTCATATCTATAGAAAATAAACTCTTTTCTGTACTTTCAGAGAGCGAGCTGATCAATGGGTCGAAAATGTAGATATTACCATTGTTCACTGTCCGAGGAACAGGCCGTGGAAGCTTTATTGCTGGCAAAAGTGTCCATAACCAGAGATAATTAAACTGTTATGTGTTCTTTTTCTCTCTTCATCTCTGCCTGTCCTGTTGTACATGGAACCTGTCTCGCATTAATTAAAACACCCTTAAGATGTCAGCTGCTAATTTTCAGATTTACACCACTTAAACACAGCCATTTTCACTGGACTATCTGTGGCTATCTGTTGCTGCCAAGTCGTGTTTTCCCTGGGGGTTAGCCTTGCAATAACCAAGTGGTGAGACACACAGCCCTCTATATTTAAACGTTTCAATGCACTCTGATAGGTGTCTGCGTCACATACAGTATCTTCTATTGACATTATCTTATATTGTTTTTCCTCATGTCCTCATTGTGTGTGTCTGCATAAAGTTCTCTGTAGCCACTTAGTGTGGACACCAGGTCAGACCACACACATACAATAACAGTCTCTCTTCTTCACTTCATCCCTCTCCCCCTTCTCCCTGAATCCTCTAGGTTATATCAGCTGGGTTGGTGAACCCCTCCCGTATCTGAACTGGCTGACACAGAGGGCACAGCATGATCATTGGTGAGATGTCACTTGGTCGGGTCAACAGGAAGTATTATTAAAGAGATGCTTTACATTGAAATACATAAAGAGATGTAGTAGTCCCAGAGTTAATGATCCCATGTCAGTTTATATTATACAGGGAGTATTATTAAAGAGATGCTTTACATTGAAATACAGACAGAGATGTAGTAGTCCCAGAGTTAATGATCCCATGTCAGTTTATATTATACAGGGAGTATTATTAAAGAGATGCTTTACATTGAAATACAGACAGAGATGTAGTAGTCCCAGAGTTAATGATCCCAGGTCAGTTTATATTATACAGGGAGTATTATTAAAGAGATGCTTTACATTGAAATACAGACAGAGATGTAGTAGTCCCAGAGTTAATGATCCCAGGTCAGTTACTAACTATTTAGTTAGTTATATAAACGTGATGCCATCAACGCACCCAACTTAGAACACAAGAACTTTAGTAATGTAGCTAGCTGGCTAGTTAGCTAACTAGCTAGTTACAACCTAGTAGATCTGTTGCTAGCTACCGGGAGCAGATAGCTTTATCACCATCTAGCATGTCAGTTCGGGACAAGGAGCATTTTATCAAAAAAGTTTAGTAAATCTAATATAGTCATCAATGCAGAACCCACTAATTTCATTTAACTTGAGAAATAAAAAATGCCACATTATCCCTGTCAATAGTTGGAGTAGGGTGATTGCATAGCACCCTGCCTCAAACTGTCAGGATGTTCATTTTCTAGCTCACAAACTACATTCCTTTGCTGTGATTATTTATTTTATTCATTCTCATCTCTCACTATCTCATATTTAGCTCTCCTGTGTCCTGCTCCCAGAAATAAATCAAGTGCAATTCACCAAGCCTGTTTTTGAGTGAGTGATAGAGAGAGTGGTGGGGAGTTTTACGACTTTACAACCACGTCATTCCTTGCAGAGACTTTTGTCTCCCTGACCATGCCGGATGGGAGAGAGAGGGTCACAGTACAACAAAGGTGGAGAAGCCAGCTACGAACCGGGCAATTTTGTTTTATGTTGTGACCTCATGAAAGACAATACAGCCACATTACCCTAACTCTGTTTATACAGGTTCCTCAGTTATGAGGCTTGCATCTAATTATTGTATAAAATGAATGAGTAAAGATGAAACTACAGTTGAAGTCGGAAGTTTACATACAGTGGGGGAAAAAAGTATTTAGTCAGCCACCAATTGTGCAAGTTCTCTCACTTACAAAGATGAGAGAGGCCTGTAATTTTCATCATAGGTACACTTCAACTATGACAGACAAAATGAGGAAAAAAAATCCAGAAAATCACATTGTAGGATTTTTAATGAATTTATTTGCAAATTATGGTGGAAAATAAGTATTTGGTCAATAACAAAAGTTTATCTCAATACTTTGTTATATACCCTTTGTTGGCAATGACAGAGGTCAAACGTTTTCTGTAAGTCTTCACAAGGTTTTCACACACTGTTGCTGGTATTTTGGCCCATTCCTCCATGCAGATCTCCTCTAGAGCAGTGATGTTTTGGGGCTGTCGCTGGGCAACACGGACTTTCAACTCCCTCTAAAGATTTTCTATGGGGTTGAGATCTGGAGACTGGCTAGGCCACTCCAGGACCTTGAAATGCTTCTTACGAAGCCACTCCTTCGTTGCCCGGGCGGTGTGTTTGGGATTATTGTCATGCTGAAAGACCCAGCCACGTTTCATCTTCAATGCACTTGCTGATGGAAGGAGGTTTTCACTCAATCTCACGATACATGGCCCCATTCATTCTTTCCTTTACACAGATCAGTCGTCCTGGTCCCTTTGCAGAAAAACAGCCCCAAAGCATGATGTTTCCACCCCCATGCTTCACAGTAGGTATGGTGTTCTTTGTCCTCCAAACACGACGAGTTGAGTTTTTACCAAAAAGTTATATTTTGGTTTCATCTGACCATATGACATTCTCCCAATCCTCATCTGGATCATCCAAATGCTCTCTAGCAAACTTCAGACGGGCCTGAACATGTACTGGCTTAAGCAGGGGGACACGTCTG
>QNTS01003019.1:101607-124508 GCA_003317085.1 Hucho hucho | reverse complement strand
CTAAACCTATAAACTTTCCCTCAACAAAACAAAAACCAATTAAAATGCATCCTTAGCTTATCTTTTATGAATAAAAGTGATAATCTTTCACTTGGATGGTCACCTAAACGTTATATAAGTCAAATAAAGTGGACCGCTCAGCCAAACGTGCGCCCAAAAACGTGCAACTGAAAAAGAGCTCCCGTCACTAAAACCTCTACCTATTGAAGACAATGGTTCCGATTGCCATGAAACCTTACGTATACACTGCTGACATCCAGTGGAAGCAATAGGTACTACATTCAGTGTCCTGGTATAAATACTTTTCAATAGGCAGTCTCTCTAAGTGAGCCATAAGCCACCAGAATGACATTTCCGGATGGAATTTTCTCTGGTTTTTGCCTGCCAAATGAGTTCTGTTACACTCACAGACAAAATGTTAACACTTTTGGAAACCTCAGAGTGTTTCCTATCCAATAGTACTAATTATGTGCATATCCTATTTTATGAGCCTGAGTGGCAAGCATTTTACTTTGGGCATGCCAGACGCTCCAAAACCGTCACCCCAGCTGCCGCTGCTTGAGAGAAACAAATCGAAATATATTTTATATTTGAGATTCTTCAAATAGCCACCCTTTGCCTTGATGACAGCTTTGCACACGCCTAAAAATATTTTTTGGGAAAATTATACCACCACCCAAAAGGGCACTTTTAAAACTGGAATGGACACACTATTATGCACACATTTCACTGTTTTTGGTTCGTTATTACGGGTTATTGTGTGTAGATTTACGAGAAAAAAATGTTTTTATGAAATGTTTAATACGGCTGTAACATAACAAAATGTCAAGGGGTCTGAATATTTTCCGAATGTGCTGTATATCTTCCTCAATGAGGACTATCCTGAAGCTGTGCACCAGAAGAGGAAAGAACGTATCCCAGCCATGAAAGCTGCCAGAGCGTGTGGGGACATTGCTTACATCTGCTATGAAAGGCTCATTGTTCACCCTCCCTCCCAAAATCCTGGAAGGGATGAGAGAGCCAAGCCTATGGGTTCATAGCTTCAACCTCTTAGTAAACACACGCACTTACACACACCAGCTGATTAATGGACTGCTGAATGTATATATTTTTTCTCTTGCTTTGTTCGCTCTTTTCCATATTATGTCTGTCTCTGATAAGCTACCCAGGAAAGGGTTGAAAATATCACATATTAATATATTTAGCCTTAGAAATAAGATTCATGAAATCAGTAACTTGCTAACATCAGACAACAATCATATATTAGCCATTTCTGAGACTCACTTAGATCATTTGTTTGACTGTACAGCAGTAGCAATACAAGGATATAACAGCTATATACAGAAGAGACAGGGATGCTTATGGGGGAGATAAAAAGTAAGAAAACAATTATTTCATACATTTTAGAATAAGGCTTTAACGTAACAAAATGTGGAAAAGGGGAAGGGGTATGAATACTTTCCGAATGCACTGTACGCTCCTCTCAAGTTGTTGGCTCTTTCCAGAACCTGTGATAGAGAGACACCACTGTCCTCAACGGTATTCCCGTCGGCTTTGGTCTTTGTCATGGATCTTGATGTACACTCGGTCTCGGGATTCAGCCCCTGCTCCCAGTTATCTCCTGGCTCCTGCTCCTCATGAACTGCTTTCACCTGGGAATATACACATTGCAATGCTTGGGTCATTTTCTGACAATAGGACAACATAGATTCTCCTATTATTGCCAAATCACTAATTTGTGACATGTGGATAACAGCTCCTGGCGCTTTCATTGGTTTCCCCGTTACCACTTCATGTGGTGTGAGTCCTTTTGTGGTGTTCATTGACGCCCTCAATGACATCAGTACCACGGGTAAATTCGTAACCCAGTCTTTCCCTTCGGTGCTCAATGTTTTGGCCAAATTCTCCTTAAGAAAGTTTGTGCTACAAAGTTCGCTGAGGCTGAGGAAGTTGCGAATACTTCTGTCCATCTGGAGAATCTGTCCACCACCACCAATGCATGAGTCTTCCCCCTACTTCGAGGCAGTGACCCCTATAAAGTCTATCTGCAATCATGTAAATTGTCCATTCGGCAGGAGCAGTCATTCTAGGTGCAATATTGTTCTCCTCACATATTTGAACCCAGTCACGAATTGTTCCCAACACCCCCTTTCCCCACCACGTTGTCTTGAACTGAGAAAACATGTTCACAGCTGATTGATGTGTTGGTCCATCATACATTTCCGAAAGAGTAACATGTATCCCGCTTGGTGCTACGGCCCGTCCAGTGATAGTATTATACCACAAACCTCAGTTTCTACTTGTCACCCATGTTCTAACCATTCCCACATTTCTTTCCTATCGTTTGTTGTTGCAATTCTTTTAAACTCAGGATCCCAGCTTTGGTATTTACAATTTTTACATGCGGTTCCTTAACACCTTCTCTTACTACAGCTGCCACCTTCGCGGCTTTGTCTGCTCGGCAATTCCCTTTGGCTATTCTATCCATACTACTCGTATGAGCTTCACATTTTCACCACTGTTAATTTACCGGGGTAACTGACATGCTTCTAATAATGCTTCTACCTCATGTCCATTTTAAATTGGTGTTTCTGTCGCCAATAACATGGCCCTTTGTGACCACAATGTTCCCGAAATCATGAACTACCCCAAAGCATATCTAGAATCTGTGTATATAGTAACATTCTCCCCTTCCGACAACATACAAGCCTCTGTTAATGCATGTAACTCTGCTCCCTGGGCTGATACAGAGGTTGGCAGTGGACCAGCCTTCACTACTCCCTGTCGTCACACACAGTTACTCTCTTCCATTCTACGGTCAAGTAGCTAAAGCCATCGGTCTACAATACTTGTCCCATTTCCAATTCTGTCTCTTGCAAATCGGGTCTAGGCTTTGTAGTAATTAGATCTGGGTCACATATGTGCGATTCACCCTCCACAGACAATGGAATTAACGACTCAGGATTCAAAGCACCAATTTTATGGAATTGTACATTAACGTTAACTCTCATTTGGTCCATCTCGCACTAGCAACATGTTGTGCTTTCGTCCTGTTAACTATTGTTGCTGCAGCGTGTGGAACACCCAGATCCACTTTTTGCCCCATTGTAATCAAAGCAGTGTTATGCAAAACCATTTATGTTGCCTGTGCTGCCCTAAAACATGGCGGAATTCATTTCGCCACAGAATCTAACGATTTAATCAGGTACATTACTGGTCTCTCTTTTCCCCCATGATTTTGCGTAACTACAGCACTACAAGGCCCTTCGTGTTCACGAACAAAAATGTTAAAACTCTTGACTCCACTCTATTATTTCATGGGGACCATTACCCTTTTTCATCAATTCTGTAAGTGGCTCAGCAATTTCAGAAAAAGACGGAATAAACTGTCTCACAAAATTGAAAACCCCTAGGGTTTTCCTGAGTGTGCGAGTAGTGTTTGGTCGTGCCAAAGAATGCATTGTTCCTACTCGATCACATGTGATGTGCTTTGTGCCTTTTTAAATCGAACCCCCCCAAATATGTTACCACTTGTTTTGCCACTTGTGCTTTCTCATATGATGCTTTGTGACCCTGCTCTGCCAAATAGTTTACTAATGTGGTGAGGTCTCTCATATGAGTTTCATCATCTTTTGATGCCAAGAACAAATGATTCCATGTACTGTACCAACACGGAATGCTCAAATGTACACCCATTTAGCAATTATTTTAATGCGCCGTGATATGAAGTTGGACTATTTGTAAACACCATAGGTGCCATCTCCCACGTGCACTGCTCCCCCTGGCAACAAAACCCAAACCCGTGTCATGAATCTTCAGCTACTGCTACTGACCAAAATCTAATTTTCATGTCAAGCATGCTATACCATTCTGAGTCTGAGGGAATAGATGCCAAAAAATCTGCCAAATCTGCTACCACGTTGAGGGATTTTCACAGCATGTTTGTTTATGCCACAAAAATCCACCGCAATATGCCATTTGAGTCCTCTTGTCACTGGGAATGAAGGTCTATTGCACCGAGGTGGTCTCCGGAACACTTTGCCTCGTTCAAGTAACATTGGAAGATCCTCCGCCACTGACTTTTCAGCCTCCGGTTTAATAGGATCCTGCTTCATCGGTGGCGTCGGATCTCCCTCCACCACTACAGGCTTGCAACCTTTAATCAGACCACAATCTAATGCGTCTTTTGCCCACAATGGATGATCCCAAAACAACAATTGCTCGGATTTCGCCATTCGTACTGCGAATTTTAGAATCCATATATCCCTAACAGGATATATGCATGTGTCTATGCACGATTGCATGCTGTGTAGAAATGAGCTTCTTTCTCACCATAGCGTGTGGTTATCGCTTCGCTGTCTGTTCTCTTTGTAGTCAGTAGTCAGTAGCCTATATGGGTCAGTCAGTAGCCTATATGGGTCAGTAGCCTATATGGGTCAGTCAGTAGCCTATATGGGTCAGTCACTCTCATTCTCACTTGCTTATAGGAGAGATGTAGTACCTTCCTCCAGCACTGTACAACTTCTCTTACGCAATACAGCTCACGCCACAAACCATGCTCTCAATCCCCTTTGGATAAGACAGGAGAAATACTCCAGATATAACAGACTGACCCTAGCCCTCCGACACAAACTATTGCCGCATAAATACTGGAGGCTGAGACAGGAGGGGTCGGGAGACACTGTGGCCCCGTCCGACGATAACCCCGGACAGGGCCAACCAGGCAGGATATAACCCCACCCACTTTGCCAAAGCACAGCCCCCACACCACTAGAGGGATATCTTCAAACCACCAACTTACTACCCTGAGACAAGGCCAAGTATAGCCCATGAAGATCTCCCCCACGGCACGAAGAGGAGGAGGAGGAACAAGAAGAGGAGGAGGAACAAGCAAACTAGCCTGGATAAATCCAGTATGTTTGTGCTATCATTCCAACTCCTTGTCTGTCCTTGTCATGCCAAACGTGTTTGATGAGTGAAAAGGATTTGGCATGATAGCACAGACTGGATTTCTCCAGGCTACAAGCACATACCATAAAATGGGAACTGGACTTAACTAAAGTTGAGGTAGCATTATGCCATAGGCTCTGTAATATATGCAGATTTAACAAATTGGTGCAATTATCGTGCATTTAATTGAACTACTAAAATACTAAAACCCCACTCCTTACTGAAAAACAACAAAACAGCAACTCTGCCACTTGGTTTGCTATAAAGCTGAGGAATGGGGAGAAACCCACCAAGTTGACTACTTGAAAATGGTGTATGTCTTTCGATGTTCAATGGCACTGAACATACTCAAGGTTTGTGCAAAGTGTGATCTCTATCCAACTCTAGGGTAGGTGAGGTTACTTAAAAACTGTGTGGCAGCCTTTGCTTGAGTAGCTTTCTTAGGAGAGGAGAGTTGAGTTTTTATACAAGAAAAAGCAAGAGGTACATTTTTTAACATATATTTTCAGGTCTCTTATCATGTGGACTTTAGACTTGATCTTACTTTTTCCATTACATAGTACCGTTTTTTTATTCTCAGTGTGCTGGGGCGGGTAGGCCCGGTAGTGTAATTTTGCAGTGCTTTTCTACAACACAGTAATTTGCATACCTAATTTGCTTAGAAAATGTGTTCTGCTTCCAGCGTCCATACTCCAGGCACATGATAATAAAGTATGCAGACGGTATAAGCCTAATATCTTTCTGTGTTCATGTCTCACCCACCCAAACTCACATACCAAACTCCTGTTTAGGTATGGTTTAGGATCCTATTGACTAGAATTATCCACTAGCATTGTCCACTTGAATTTCATTGATTTTAACTTAATAATACTTCATTAAAACTTCTCCCAGTTTTGACCCTTGCCTGTTTATGGACTCTGTACCCGCCTGCCTGACCATTCTGCCTGCCTTGACCACGAGCCTGTCTGCCACTCTGTACCTCCTGGACTCTCATCTGGTTTTGACCTTTTTGCCTGTCCACGACCAATCTCTTGCCTACCCCTTTGGATTAATAAACATTGTAAGACTCCAACCATCTGCCTCCTGTGTCTGCATCTGGGTCTCGCCTTGTGTCATGATACTGTCGATACTGCTGGTTTTTACACATTGTATATAGTATTTATATTTAACACATTTCTGTTTGTTGGCAATGTCAATTTAGCAATTTTTTCCCCAAATGCTTTTATGTTCGATAGCTGGACAGGCAAACGCCGCCAAGTACTAAACTGTAAACCAATCAAAACTTGTGTACTATCCATGGTACTATCGCTGCTGATCACATCTGCCAATCACATTATCTGTATCTAAGGTAGTAGACAGCTGGTGATGACAGAGAGTTCTCTGTCTGACAAACTGCTCTCAGGTAAAGTATTTTAATGTATTTGTAATCTAACTAATTAGTTATATAAGCGTGATACCATCAACGCACCCAACTCAGAACACAAGAACCTTAGTAATGTAGCCAGCTTGCTAGTTACAACAAGTGGAAGTGTTGCTAGCTACCGGGAGCAGATAGCTTTATCACTAGCTAGCATGTCATTTTGGGGACAAGGAGCATTTTACCTCTCATTTTATTCCAAGTAATAATTTAAGACTACAGAAATCTATAGCACAAGCAGTGTAAATCTAATACAGTCATCAAGGCAGGACCCACTAATTTCATTCATACTGACAAATAAGAAATGCCACATTATCCCTGTCAATAGTTGGAGTAGGATGATTGCATAGCACCCTGCCTCAAACTGTCAGGATGTTCATTTTCTAGCTCACAAACTACATTCCTCTGTTGTGATGAATTATTTGATTAATTCTTGTCTCTCACTTTTATCTCACATGATCTATTTAGCTCTCCTGTGTCCTGTTCCTGGAAATCAACCAAGTGCTATTCACCAAGCATGGGCTTGGTGAATCCATCCTACTGCATTTTGAACTAGACCTGCCGTCACTATTTAGACATTGGCACCACATATGCATTTGCTTGTTGCCTTTTCTTTGTGAGGTTTGTCTTAGACAGTCTAGTGCATTTTAGAGTTGAAGAACACGAACTACAGATACACATACTTGTTTCTATATAGAATCAGTGTAACAGGTGACAGATTGATTTACTATTTGAACATGCAGTGTCGCGCCGGTTCCAGTATCTCAGAAACTGGCTTTTCACGCACGACAGTGTTTAGGATTTAGCGAGAATGGTGTGACAAATAAAATCTAGCCAGCAGCAGCCCTGTGGGTGAAAATAGCTTGTTGATGAGAGGTTGAATGAGAGTGGCAAGAATCGTGCAAGAAAACAGGCGGGCCAAAAACAGGCAAATAACGGATACCCCCTAGAAATCTTTTGAGGAAAAAACAGGCAAAAGAAAATGGCAGTACAACAGTGGTGTGCAGAACAACATCTCAATTTTCAACTTGTCGGTTCTTGCAGCAGATGACCACACCGGATTCCACTCCTATCAGCTAAAAACAAGAAGAAGGGGCTCCAATGTTTTGCTAGCACAGACTGGAATATGTTCCGGGATTCCTCAGATGGCATTGAGGAGTACACCACATCAGTCATTGGCTTCATAAATAAGTGCTTTGATGACATCGTCCCCACAGTGACGGTACATACATATCCCAACCAGAAGCCATGGATTACAGGCAACATCCTCACTGAGCTAAAGGCTGGAGCTGCCGCTTTCAAGGAGCAGGACTCTAACACGGAAGCTTATAAGAAATCCGCTACGCCTTCTGAAAGAACCATCAAATAGGGAAAGCGTCAATACAGGACTAAGATCGAATCGTACTACACCGGCTCTGACGCTAGTCGGATGTGGCAGGGCTTGCAAACCATTACAGACTACGAGGGGAAGCACAGCCAAGAGCTGCCCAGTGACACGAGCCTACCAGACAAGCTAAACTACTACTATGCTCGCTTCGAGGCATGCGCTGACCAACTGGCAGGTGTCTTGACTGACATTTTCAACCTCTCCCTGTCCAAGTCTGTAATAGCAACATGTTTAGAGCAGACCACCACAGTCCCTGTGCCCAAGAACACTAAGGTAACCTGTCTAAACGACTACCGACCCGTGGCACTCACGTCTGTAGCCATGAAGTGCTTTGAAAGGCTGGTCATGGCTCACATCAACACCATCCTCCCAGAAACCCTAGACCCACTCCAATTTGCAAACCGCCCCAACAGATCCACAGATGATGCAATCTCTATTGCACTCCACACTGCCCTTTCCCACTTGGACAAAAGGAACACCTACGTGAGAATGCTATTCATTGACTACAGCTCAGCGTTTAACACCATAGTGCCCTCAAAGCTCATCAATAAGCTAAGGACCTGGGGACTAAACACCTCCCTCTGCAACTGCATCCTGGACTTCCTGACGGGCCGCCCGCAGGTGGTAAGGGTAGGTAACAACACATCCGCCACGCTGATCCTCAACACAGGGGTCCCTCATGGGTGCATGCTCAATCCCCTCCTGTACTCCCTGTTCACTCATGACTGCACAGCCAGGCATGACTCCAACACCATCATTAAATTTGCAGATGACACAACAGTGGTAGGCCTGATCACCGACAATGACGAGACAGACTATTGGGAGGAGGTCATAGGGGGTCAGAGACCTGGCCGTGTGGTGCCAGGACAACAACCTCTCCCTCAACGTGATCAAGACAAAGGAGATGATAGTTGGACTACAGAAAAAGGAGGACCGAGCACGCCCCCATTCTCATTGACGGGCTGTAGTGGAGTAGGTTGAGAGCTTCAAGTTCCTTGGCGTCCACATCACCAACAAACTAACATGGTCCAAGCACACCAAGACAGTCGTGAAGAGGGCACGACAAAACCTATTCCCCCTCAGGAGACTGAAAAGATTTGGCATGGGTCCTCAGATCTTTAAGAGTTTCTACAGCTGCACCATCAAGAGCATCCTGACTGGTTGCATCACTGCCTGGTATGGCAACTGCTCGGCCTCCGACCGCAAGGCACTACAGAGGGTAGTGCGAACGGCCCAGTACATCACTGGGGCCAAGCTTCCTGCCATCCAGGACCTCTATGTCAGAGGAAGGCCCTAAAAATTGTCAAATACTCCAGCCACCCTAGTCATAGACTGTTCTCTCTGCTACCGCATGGCAAGTGGTACCGGAGCGCCAAGTCTAGGTCCAAGAGGCTTCTAAACAGCTTCTACCCCCAAGCCATAAGACTCCTGAACATCTAGTCAAATAGCTACCCAGACTATTTTCATTGCCCCCCCTCGTCCCTCTCCCCTCTCCACACCACTGCCACTCTCTGTTGTCATCTATGCATAGTCACTTTAATAACTCTACCTACATGTACATACTACCTCAACTAACCGGTGCCCCCGCACATTGACTCTGTACCGGCAACCCCCTGTATATATTGTTATTTTTTTCTGCTGCTCTTTAATTACTTGTTACTTTTATCTCTTATTATCCATATTCTTTTTAACTGCACTGTTGGTTAGGGGCTCGTAAGTAAGCATTTCCCTGTAAGGTCTACACCTGTTGTATTCGGCGCATGTGACTAATAACATTTGATTTGATTTGCTAGGAAGCTAGACAAATTAAGCACTCCTGTGCCTAACCTTTAACTTCAACTTAGTTTTAATAGAACCGATAATGACGGCTGTTGATCTGTGGTCAGAGGCAATAGGATGGCTTCCAACTGTGATCTGTTATCAGTGTCCCTCTGTTAGTTCTCAGGGGAGCATAGTCTGCCATAGCTCATTGGTAGAGCGTGGCCCTTCCAACCCCAGCATAGTGGGTTTGATTCCCGAGAACACCCGTACGTTTAATGTATGCAGACATGACTGTAAGTCACTTTTGATAAAAGTGTCTGTTAAATTACATAAATATTCTACAATGTAACTTAATAGACTTTCTAGCTGCATGCTGATACTTTAACATTATATGGCCCCTCCTCTCACGTCCAGAGGAGAGAGACAGAGGAAGAGAGAGAGGAAAGAGAGACAGGCATACAGCAAGAGTGTGAGATGGAGAGAGAGCGTCAGAGAGAGAGAGCTCCATCAGTAAGACATTTCAGAATGCAGTAGGAAACTTTGCTATGTGGAGACACAATCATGATCATAAAGAATGCATTAACCATTGGAAAACATTTTAAAGTAATTGAATCGTGTGGTAATAATGATTTGCCAGGCTTAGCCGGAACTGGTAAGTGTGGTTGCCATGCACAGACAGGAGGGTAACAGAGATGGGGTCTTAGTGTTTTTTAGATGTATTCAGGTTTTAAATTCTCTTCCTCTTGCTGCGGATTTCACAACCACAAGCTCATCAATAGCATCTTGTTGGATTAAATGCTCATAAGATCATTTTAAGATACAAGGGGTATGATGAATGATGTTTATTTCTCTTTATGGAGTAGTGTAGTAAGCTGGACAGGATGTGGTGGGGCTGCAGGGAAACACAGATTATAGATAATGGGGGCTTGGAAAAATACACCATCTCTGACTGATATCATCAACCACACGGCCAAGGTGACGAGCACCACAAACCTGTTCAAACTAGATTAATTGAAAGTGTTAAAATGTGGGTTTCAGAGTAGGGCTAATGCCAAAAAAAGTAGTGTTAATTGTATAGAATTTGACCTCTTGAGGATATGGTAAGTGCTTTATTTGTCTGTTCGCCATGGTGGAGTATTAGCAAAGATTAGGGACGGCTGCTGTTCGAAACTACAGTGTAAAAAGAGAAAGTCTCAAAACAGCATGGCTGTGTAATGAAACCATGGAAGGTAGTGCACCTAGTCAAACATCTAATAAAATCTAATATTATTGGTAGCATACACTTATCTTGGTTTTAATCAAAATGGTGTTTTCAATTTTTTTCTGTTAGTGCTTCCAGGCTCTGAAAAGGTGTCGCACAACACTTGATTTAGTGGTGTTACAACACACCATGTAATGTTTAAAAAAATTATCTGGATGATGTTTTAATACTCCAGCAAGGTTAAGGTTTACTTTACAAAAATTGCATTTGCTAATACAGTGTCGTAATACCATAATATGCTGTTTATGTAGCAGACACTTTGTGACAAAACAAGTGACAACAATTCACACATTTTGGTAAATGACCCCCGTGGGAATCGATCCCACATCTCTGGTGTTGCTAGTGACATGCTCTTATAAACTGAGCCACATACAGGACCATTACAATACAATACAGAATTACAACACAGGTGGAAGATGCATGATTGCCATCCACATGAGCATACCATCCTCCTTCAGGCCATGGATGAGTCAAGCAATGATTTCAATCCATACCTACCTGTATGTCAGGCTTGCATTGCCCAGGTGCATGAACAATGAGGATATTTACTGCAATTCAGGTGAGAACCTATGGCCAAATTCTATAGACAGGTTTGATGCCATCTAGTGCCTGCTAAACATTATGTTTCTTTCCTTTCTTTCATTTGATTACATTGTCAAAGTTGTCTTCAATGATCACATCTTTGATTAACCATGGGACAGAAATGATGGAGGGGAGGACTGTCTTCCGTTCGCCTACTAACGAATTGACACTCTCCTCGACCACTTATTGGTTTCCGGGTCACGAAGGAAAGAGAACAGAGGAGAGAGGGCAGACTTATGCCCGAATGAGAAAAGGCAGGGGTTTCATTTTAATAAAACGTGATGACGTCACAGCGTCCGGGCCAGCGCAGACATTGACCTCTGATAGTTCCTCATGAAAGGACGTTTGACAGCGGCCACACCTCTCTAGTGGATGTAAAAATCCCTCACAATCTGCCATTGGCACTTAGTAAAATTTGCACCAAGGTTGCCTTGTTAAATATTGTTCATTCTCTTAAATTAAATACCATGACTGTTTTCTCATTAGCTGGTAATGTTGTTTGACATGCCTAATACAACATACTTTGGTGATATTGTTATCAACCTACTGCATATCCCTTAAAAATTGAAATGTTTATGTGATGATGTGCTATTAGCTTGCTAACAACACTCATTAAGAAAGACTAGTAGAATAGCTAGCATAGCTAGCCATCGCTAGCATTCACTGATTGAAGTTTAAGTAACTTGAATGTAATGGAGTTGACTATGACATTAGGCCTGTATATAAACAAAGTTACTGATATGAATATATATAATTCACGACATTTGGACAGGAGCTATAATCCAGTAATAATAGAACAAAAATGTCAACTAACTATGTGTGTCAATATTGCTTGAATTCTGGCTTGGATTAACTGCTTTCATCAGGGAAAGATTGCTTCGTTCTGTGATTTTCATTGAAAACGTCACTTCACTGTGTGGAGCTGTGCTATAGATCAGCAATCAATTTGAAAGTGTAAAGGTACTCAATGTTGAAATATACATATTGATCGACATGGCATATTTCACAAATTGTAATTCTTACTCACAATAATGTTACTTAGAATAATGGCACATTGGCACAAAAATGCACATGGCCACAGTCCAAAACGTAAAAGCATAGCAAGGTTCGAGAACATTTTGCTGACACATGATTTAAGTTAAACGTACAATATACAGTACACTGGCTCAGAGTACAAAATAGTGTTGTATGTACAGTACAGTTTGCTGAAATATAAAACCTTCAACCACTAGATGGGGCAAAAACACGTTAGAAGAAAAACACATTGTTTCCTTGAAAGTAATGCTTGAAATTGAATAGGGTTAGTCATCAATCTTTTCAAATTAGAAATGTACAGCTGGTTGAAATAAAATGTAACAGGACAAAAACGTCCCAAATACACTTAAACTCAATAAATTGAGAAACACACTTGAAAACCAAACAATTACAGTTGTCCTTCATAATTTGACACTAGAAGTAGGCTATATCAAAAACCACAATATGGAGTTGTTTTTCGGGAGAAATGTTGCCAATTTCAAAACTCTGAAAAAGTAAATTATAAAAATGAAATAGCCTACAGTGCCACAACTCACTATGTTATTGCTAGAATTTGTATTTTCTTTTCACAGTTATATATGTGGGCAGAGAGCGGGTGGTGGGGCAAGAAAGGTTGTAGGAAAGAAAAAATGAAAAAGAACAGATATGTTTCATTATTAGATACTTTGTCTCAGTGTTCTGCAGCAGGTAATGGACAGCCCTTTTGGCTGCTCTAGTTCCACGCACCAGGCCTCTAGGGTGTCGTCCCAGTCTGGCACGGACTGTTCCTGTTCCACGCACCAGGCCTCTAGGATGTCGTCCCAGCCTGGTACGTACTGTTCTTGCTCCACGTACCGGGCCTCCAGTGCGTCTTCTCGGGCCGGTACGGCCCGCACCGGAGCCGCCGCCAAAGGCGAGGACCCACCCGAGAGACCCCCCCCAGTGACTTTTGGTCGCGTTCGGAGTCCGCGCCTTTGGGGGAGGGTACTGTCACGTCCTGGCCATAGATAGCCCTTTTGGCTGCTCTATGGTGGTTTTGGTCAGGACGTGATCAGGGGTGTGTTTTTATTCTATGTTGGTTGGTTTGGGTTCCCAATTAGAGGCAGCTGTTAGTCGTTGTCTCTAATTGGGAATCCTAATGAGGTTGTTCAGTCCCCCACCTGTGTTGTGGGATATTTATGTTCATTGTGGTAGTTGCTGTGTTGCGCTACACGTTGTGTTACGGTCGTTGCAACTTTCTTTTGTTTTGGTGAGTCCTATATTAAAACATGTTTCACTCAACCATGCACGCTGAGCCTTGGTACACTTCTGTCAGCGATCGTGACAGAATATCCCGCCCACACCAGGACCAAGCAGCGTGCAACCGTGCAGGAACCCTGGAGCCAGGAGGGGGAATATCGCCGTCCCAGGGAGGAGTTGGAGGCATCGACGGCTGAGCGGCTCTTCTATGAGAAGAAGTACGAGGGAACACGGCTGGCGAGGAAGCCCGAGAGGCAGCCCCAAAAACAATTTTGGGGGGGCACACGGGGAGGTTGGCTGAGCCAGGTTGGAGACCTGAGCCAACTCCCCGTGCTTACCAGAGGGAGCGTCGCACTGGTAAGGCACCGTGTTGTGCGGTGAAGCGCACGGTGTCACCAGTGCGCATTCACAGCCCGGTGCGCGACATGCCAGCTCCCCGCATCTGTCAGGCTATGGTGAGCGACCAGCCTGGAAGGAGGGTGCCGACTCAGCGCTCGTGGTTTCCAGTGAGGCTCCTTGGACCAGGATATCCTGCGCCGGCTCTGCGCACTGTATCTCCGGTGCGTCTCCACAGCCCATTACAGCCTGTTCCTGCTCCGCGCACCAGGCCCCCTGTGCGCATCGAGAGACCAGCACGTCCTGTCCCTGCTCCACGCATCAGGTCCCCTGTGCGCATCGAGAGCCCGGCACGTCCTGTCCCTGCTCCAAGCATCAGGTCCCCTGTGCGCATCGAGAGCCCGGCACGTCCTGTCCCTGCTCCACGCATCAGGTCCCCTGTGCGCATCGAGAGACCGGCACGAACTGTTCCTGTTCCACGCATCAGGACGCTAGGGTGTCGTCCCAGCCTGGCACGTAATGTTCCTGCTTCACGCACCAGGCCTCTAGGGTGTCGTCCCAGTCTGGCACGGACTGTTCCTGTTCCACGCACCAGGCCTCTAGGATGTCGTCCCAGCCTGGTACGTACTGTTCTTGCTCCACGTACCGGGCCCCCAGTGCGTCTTCTCGGGCCGGTACGGCCCGCACCGGAGCCGCCGCCAAAGGCGAGGACCCACCCGAGAGACCCCCCCCAGTGACTTTTGGTCACGTTCGGAGTCCGCGCCTTTGGGGGGGGGGGGTACTGTCACGTCCTGGCCATAGATAGCCCTTTTGGCTGCTCTATGGTGGTTTTGGTCAGGACGTGATCAGGGGTGTGTTTTTGTTCTGTTGATTTTTCTATGTTGGTTGGTTTGGGTTCCCAATTAGAGGCAGCTGTTAGTCGTTGTCTCTAATTTGGAATCCTATTTAGGTTGTTCAGTCCCCCACCTGTGTTGTGGGATATTTATGTTCATTGTGGTAGTTGCTGTGTTGCGCTACACGTTGTGTTACGGTCGTTGCAACTTTCTTTTGATTTGGTGAGTCCTATATTAAAACTTGTTTCACTCAACTATGCACGCTGCGCCTTGGTCCACTTCTGTCAGCGATCGTGACATCAACAGTCAACACATCTCAAACCATTCCTAAATGTAGTGGGAGGAACTATGAAGCCAAGCTTTAAAGTCCACAGACTTGGTTAACACTTACTATGTTGAACAATTTGCAACAATTTCAAAGATTTGACAGAGTTACAGTTCATAGAAGGAAATCAGTCAAGAAATTAATTAGGCCCGAACCTAAGGGTGCAGCAATGGGTGGGCCTGGGAGGGCATAGGCCCACCCCCTTGGAAGCCAGGCCCACCCACACGGGAGCCAGGCCTACCCAAGCGAAAGCCAGGCCCAGACAATAAGAACGAGTTTTTCCCCACAAAAGGGCTTAATTACAGACAGAAATTCTCCTAACACTAAGGACTTTCTATTGGTACCTGTGTCTGTGCTAGTTGTCTTTTTGGCGCCAGAGAAGCTATAAAGTAATGATTGTGTGTGTGTGTTTCTTCATATTTTTTAACATTTAGAGAAATGGTCTGAGATAATGCAACTATCTGACCAAGCAGAGGACGTGTGGAAGATACGCCACTTCATTTGACTTGCATCTGTTGTTCAGGCAAACATTTCCTACCTTTTCCAAAACACTATCATTGATAATCAAAAAAGGTTGTGCACAGCATGGTTTGACTTTGACAAGGAGTTGGACTTTGACCTCACCCGTTAAAAGATTAATACCTGAGTGTCCGTTTCGGGCTCTTCTTAATGCATTTTCTTGGTCAACAGCCAGGTGTGTTTTTCCAAATAGGGGGTTGTCACATTGTTTAAATGATTGGAGACAGGCGCAGGAATACGAAATAGGGGGTTTTAATACTCCACCCAAAATACTACATGCCATGAAAGGCACGGGGACGAAGCTCAAAACAAACACGTGTACAGAAACACAGGGATGTAACCCAAACAAAAGAGCGAGGTTAAACTTTTAAAAAATACACGGGACGAGACCCGTAATCACAAATGCACAATACTACATGGGACGAGACCCGTAATAGCGAGTACACAATACATGCAGCACGAAAGCCGAAACAACAAAGCGCAGGTACTCACAAGACCAACGGACATGGGAAACAATAACCGACAAGGACAATGGTAAACAGAGGGCACATATATATACAATCACTAATCAGGGGGGGAATGGGAACCAGGTGTGCATAATGAGACAGTTCCGTGACGCCAAGAGGCCGGTGATGTAGAGATCCGGAACTGGTGCACGGAATGAGCAGCAGTACCAGGGGGATCCGTGACAGGGGTGGTTGAAATTTACACTATTGTGACCCAGAGGAAAATGGGGTCGTGGTTTAATAAAATGGGGTCATGGTTTGTAAATAACCCATCCAACTACCTCATCCCCATATTGTTATTTATTTTATTTATATTTTGCATTTGTTTTGCCTCTTTGCACCCCAGTATCTCTACTTGCACATTCATCTTCTGCACATCTGTCACTCCAGTGTTTATTTTTGCGAAATTGTAATTATTTCGCCCCTACAGCCTATTTATTGCCTTACCTCCTAATCCTACCTCATTTGCACACACTGTGTATATAGACTTTTCTATTGTGTTATTGACTGTACGTTTGTTTATCCCATGTGTAACTCTGTGTTGTTGTTTGTGTCGCACTGCTTTGCTTTATCTTGGCCAGGTCACAGCTATAAATGAGAACTTGTTCTCAACTGGCCTACCTGGTTAAATAAAGGTGAAATATATATATATATTTTTTTTAATACTGTATGTGGGAATGTTTTATGTCTGTCCTACATGTAGTGTCGGTAAATGGAATATTCCTCAACTGCATATATCATAAATTGCTATTGCAAATAGAAGAATTATGTTCAATAACTGACATTTTCAGATATTATTTTGACAAACACACTTTGGTGCTTCCAATTAATTCTCTATTGCCATAGATTTGGTGGGCACTGTCATCTGTGGTCTTTGTGATATGGCTTCCTTTAAGCACGTACTGATGAAACTGTCACTTCATATTTTTTTCTTAAAGTCTACAAACGCTCTACATTTATTCACTCTGTGATAGGGTTGGATCCTATATGCTACTTTTATTATTGTCCTGTACATGGTTCAGTGCCTATAATTTAGGCTGTGTGTAGAATGGGGCATACAGGAAATTACCTCTACAACTAAATTACTACTAGATTATAGTGATAAGGAAAACAGCATACAAATCTGGCCTGTGTATTCATTTTCCTACAACTAACCAGAATTCCATTATGTCAGTGGACATACTGAGCTTTGTTTGAAGTCAGCAGGTCACATGACCAAGGAGCTATTGAAATTCTAAATGTTGAAAAGTTCATGTAAAATATTGTGATATGAAAATGGACAAACTAAAGTGTGTGCAATATAGAAGGGTAGTTAGTGGACATTCTGAACCTTGTTTAAAGTCAGCAGGTCACATGACCAAGGAGCTATTGAAATTTAAATTATGTAAAATCAATACTATGTTATTACAAAAAAGGTTTTAAATTCTCTGGTAATGCCAATACGGAATAGTATCAAATGCTTCTCAAAGATGTCCTCTGGTGGTCAAACTAGCAATAACTTGCAGTAACAGAAAAAATGGCTGAGAATTAAATGACGTGCCACAGAACGCTGCAGCAGCACACAAGGTGTGCCGCAGTATGACTCAACTTTTAAAGGATAAACCAATGTAGGATGATACAGGGCTTAACATAGTGATCTACAGGTGAAGTTGAAGTTTACATACACTTAGGTTGGAGTCATTAAAACTAATTTTTCAACCACTACACAAATTTCTTGTGGCAAGTCGGTTAGGACATCTACTTTGAGCATGACACAAGTAATTATTATTTCACTTATAATTCACTGTATCACAATTCCAGGGGGTCAGAAGTTTACATACACTAAGTTGACTGTGCCTTTTAAACAGCTTGGAAAATTCCAGAAAATGATGTCATGGCTTTAGAAGCTTCTGATAGGCTAATTGACATAATTTGAGTCAATTGGAGGTGTACCTGTGGATGTATTTCAAGGCCTACCTTCAATCTCAATGCCTCTTTGCTTGACATCATGGGAAATTCAAATGAAATCAGCCAAGACTTCATAAAAAAAGTGTAGACCTCCAAAAGTCTGGTTCATCCTTGGGAGCATTTTCCAAACGCCTGAAGGTACCAAGTTCATCTGTACAAACAATAGTACGCAAGTATAAACACCATGTGTGTGATGGCTCTTATATGCAGGTCTATCGGAATCAAGCGCAGGAAACAGAGTTGCGACAAAGTTCTTTACTAGAAAGACACAAACTACTAAAACAGTAGTAACCACTGCTCACGAACACCGGAGCCACAACGTACAGAGAATAATTACGGACAAAACCCATGAGGGAACAGAGAGATTAAATAGGGACACATGCAATTAGGTAAATGGGAACCAGGTGTGAATGAGAAATGAGAAATGGATCGGTGGTGGCTCACGTTTTGTCTCCTAGAGATGAACGTACTTTGGTGTGAAAAGTGCAAATCAATCCCAGAACAATAGCAAAGGACCTTGTGAAGATGCTGGAGGAAACAGGTACAAAAGTATATATATCCACAGTTAAACGAGTCCCATATCGACATAACCATAAGGCCGCTGAGCAGGGAAGAAGCCACTGCTCCAAAACCGCCATAAAAAAGCCACTGCACATGGGGACAAAGATCATACTTTTGGGAGAAATGTCCTCTGGTCTGATGAAACAAAAATAGAACTGTTTGGCCATAATGACCATCGATATGTTTGGAGGAAAAAGGGGGAGGCTTGCAAGCCGAAGAACACCATCCCAACCGTGAAGCACGGGGTGGCAGCATCATGTTGTGGGGGTGCTTTGCTGCAGGAGGGACTGGTGCACTTCACAAAATAGATGGAAGCATGAGGAAGGAAAATTATGTGGATATATTGAAGCAACATCTCAAGACATCAGTCAGGAAGACCAGAAAGCTTGGTCGCAAATGGGTCTTCCAAATGGACAATGACCCCAAGCATACTTCCAAAGTTGTGGCAAAATGGCTTAAGGACAACACAGTCAAGGTATTGGAGTGGCCATCACAAAGCCCTGACCTCAATCCTATAGAACATTTGTGGGTAGAACTGAAAAAGTGTGTGCGAGCAAGGAGGCCTACAAACCTGACTCAGTTACACCAGCTCTGTCACGATGAATGGGCCAAAATTCACCCAACTTATTGTGGGAAGCTTGTGGAAGGCTACCTGAAAGGTTTGACCCAAGTTAAACAATTTAAAGGCAATGCTACCAAATATTAATTGTGTGTATGTAAACTTCTGACCCACTGGGAATGTGATGAAAGAAATAAAAACTGAAATAAATAATTCTCTCTACTATTATTCTGACATTTCGCATTCCTAAAATAAAGTGATGATCCTAACTGACCTAAGACAGGGAATTTTTTACTAGGATTAAATGTAAGGAATTGTGAAAAACTGAGTTTAAAATGTATTTGGCTAAGGTGTATGTAAACTTCCCACTACAACTGAAGCTAGTCAACTTAAAACTCCCTTGCCTAACCTTTAATCTCAACTTAGTTTTACCTGAACAGAAAGGGAAATGAACAGAACAGATGACGGCTGATGTTCTCTGGTCAGAGGCAATAGAACGGCTTCCGACCAGGTTATCAAAGTGTCCCTCTGTTAGTTCTCAGAGGAGCATAGTCTTCCATAGCTCATTGGTAGAGCGTGGCCCTTGTTGCAACCCCAGGATAGTGGGTTTGATTCCCGAGACCACCCGTATGTAAAATGTATGCAGACATGACTGTAAGTCACTTTGTATAAAATTGTCTGTTTAATTACAAAAATATTCTACAATGTACTGAATAGACTTTCTAGCTGCATGCTGTCATTATATGGCCCCTCTTCTCATTTTCAGAGAGAGAGAGAGAGAGAGAGAGAGAGAGAGAGACAATGTGAGAGAGAGACAGACAGAGAGAGAGAGAGACATGTGGGAAGGAAAAAGAGAGTCAAATATAGAGAGAGCTCCATCAATAAGGCATTTAAGAGTATTAAATGATGCTATGTGGAGACAATCATTATCATAAAAAATTCTTTAGCCATTGAAAAACATTTTGAAGTGCTTGAATCGTGTGGTAACAATGATTTGCCAGGCTTAGCCAGAACTGGAAAGTGTGGTTGCCATGCACATACAGTGGGGAAAAAAAGTATTTAGTCAGCCACCAATTGTGCAAGTTCTCTCACTTAAAAAGATGAGAGAGGCCTGTAATTTTCATCATAGGTACACTTCAACTATGACAGACAAAATGAGGAAAGAAATTCCAGAAAATCACATTGTAGGATTTTTAATGAATTTATTTGCACATTATGGTGGAAAATAAGTATTTGGTCACATACAAACAAGCAAGATTTCTGGCTCTCACAGACCTGTAACTTCTTCTTTAAGAGGCTCCTCTGTCCTCCACTCGTTACCTGTATTAATGGCACCTGTTTGAACTTGTTATCAGTATAAAAGACACCTGTCCACAACCTCAAACAGTCACACTCCAAACTCCACTATGGCCAAGACCAAAGAGCTGTCAAAGGACACCAGAAACAAAATTGTAGACCTGCACCAGGTTGGGAAGACTGAATCTGCAATAGGTAAGCAGCTTGGTTTGAANCATTACAAAAGACAAGGATAAACTGTGTAAGAGGACAAACTGAAAAGGGAAAATATAAGTAAGTAGAAATAAGGGTTACGTATGCAACATTCACAAGATACCTTTCCACACTGAATTGGAGGAAAGTGTGGCACTGTTGACGATTATCAACTGAAAGATTAAGTGCAATCATTAATGCTCACCGCTCTAATGGTGGCAGAAACATCCTGGGTATTTGGTCAAGATCACCATTATATTGGTATTATTTGCAAACGCATCAGCTACTCTTCCTGGGGTCCAAATGAAACATGACACAATACATAGTACAGAACGTTATACATTTAAAACATCAAACATAGTCTACACATACAAGAAAAAATACTCTGTCCCAAATAAACTCACGGTCCTGTGTCCACGAATACGTTCCAGGCTTTACTGGCAAGTGAACCGAAGCGCATGGAGCGAATGGAAACCACTAACATTACAGTAGTGAACGGACCTGTGCTTGTCCCAATGAAACGCGGCTCTACAGTTACTTTTGTGAAAACCTCAAATAACAAAGCATTCCTCTTCAATTAAAATGGGACCACTGGAACTATTAAGTCCTCTCTCTTTTACCACAACCAGTGACATCACTTGTGAGCAAGTTACACAACTTTAAACTGCTGGAAACAACTAGTTAGCAAACGTTGATAGCTTGTCATTTTCGAGAATTATCTCTCTTCTCTCGCGCATCACACTGTTACCTAGCAACCGGGCAGTCTCCCAAATATGTCTCACAACAGTGGAGGCTGGTGAGGGGAGGAAGGCTCGTAATAATGGCTGGAAAAGAGCAAATGGAATGGAACCATGTGTTTGATACCATTCCACTTAATCCACTCCAGCCATTACCACAAGCCCATTCTCCCCAGTTAAGGTGCCAACAACCTCCTGTGTCCCACATGCAACAATGTCAGAGAGAGAAAGAGAGAGCGTAAGAGAGAGAGAGAGAGAGAGAGAGAGAGAGAGAGAGAGAGAGAGAGAGAGAGAGAGAGAGAGAGAGAGATGCAGAGCAATGGGTAGGAGACCATTGAAGAAAATCGATCTTTGAATTACACTTAATCTGAGTAACCCATTGAAATAGAAAATTATCAAATACGTTCCCTGGACATTAAGTGTTAAGTCTGTCTTGTAAAACTGAAAGTCAATTAAAAAAGTAGGCTACTATCATGTTACATAACTCTTGTGTAATTGATAATGAATAGGCTATTATTATTACAAAAGTACAGAAAGCAATGCTGTTATAATTTCGCTTTTTGGTCATGTCATTATTGTAAAAGAGATCATGTGTTCTCAATGACGAATACAAATAGATTTGTTACACATGAAAACATGTTGTGAACCTGGTGTGACATTATTGAAACTGTGCTGACACCTAGTAGACATCAAGAGAAACTACACTACACACACACAGACACACACAGACACAGACACACACACACACTATAACCTTAAAACAGATGGGATGCTTTACATACATTGCTCTTTTTATTTAGACACTAATATTTATGTCCAATAAACAGACAATCAAAAGTCGGAATGTAAAGTCGGAATGTAAAGAACAAACGACTGGAAAGCTCCTCAAAATCAGCGGTAGTGAGTCAAGCATCTTGAGGTTACCTGAAATTGGTCAAAGCATATATTTTAAATGCTCTAATTTATTTAATCTTTATTTAACTAGGCAAGTTGAATTCAACAACATCGACACAGACACAAGTTACCTGTTATATTTGGGAAACAGGATTAACTCAGAAAGAACTTGGCAAAATACAATGTATGTTTCTGTAGTGCGAGTAGGCTGGTTTATACAGTATCATCGGTCACAACTGAGTACAAGCCACCTAACTAATAACATACTGGGGCTAGCGGTCAATAGTTACACTTCAACCATAACGATTCCCTAATTGAGGCGCAACAGAGTTCACCGGCGAATGCCGGAACACCGGGAATAATAACTAAACCAACGAACGAGAAATGGTGGAGCCTACCAGAATGAAGAGAGATATTTTTCCGAATCAACGTGGTGAGTGAAAACCGTAATTACATAGCTCACTCCCTACAGGGTATCTCTTCTACGGCTATACGACTTTGTATGAGCTGTTTGTTGGCAACCTTGATATTTATTTTGGAACTCATTCCTGTTCGAACGTTCCATAAATTATACCCACCCCGTTC
>QNTS01003019.1:56413-101286 GCA_003317085.1 Hucho hucho | reverse complement strand
AAATTATACCCACCCCGTTCAACAAATTATACCCCCGTTCCACAAATTATACCCACCCCGTTCCACAAATTATACCCACCCCGTTCCACAAATTATACCCACCCACAAACTGACAGACACATCAAATCAAATCTAATTTTATTTGTCACATACACATGGTTAGCAGATGTTAATGCGAGTGTAGCGAAATGCTTGTGCTTCTAGTTCCGACCATGCAGTAGTATCTAACAAGTAATCTAACAACATGCAGATCCAACGGAGACCGTTGCGCGTTGATGAAAATGTATCTTTGAATTCAACTTAATCTGAACACCCCATTGAAATGGAAAATGATAAGATCCGTTCTCTGGATATTACTCTTGCTCGAAAGTGGTAAGTCTGTCTTGTCAAACAGAGTCAATTACAAAAGTAGGCTACTACTATCAATTTACATAACTCTTGTGTAAATTATGTGAATTAGGCTATTATTACAAAAGTGCAGAAAGAAATGCTGTTATAATTTTGCTTTTTGGTCATGTCATTATTGTAAAAGAGAAAATGTGATCTCAATGATTTACTGGTTAAATAAAGGTAAAAATAGTCTTATTTAGTGTTCATGAGTTAGAATGTGAACTAGGCTACACCTAGGAGCCATTACTACGACTCAATGGAACACACAGTAGGTCACTGCGTACTGTAAAAGGAGAAATACATTAAACCTAGTCTATCATGTGCTTGGCTTGGATCTGGGATCACCTACAGGATTTAGTCCCGTTAATGTCTTGTATTGATGTAGCTACTGCCCTTAGCCATTGTTTTCTTTCGTCCTTTCAGATCTGATTGATGCTGTAAATGTGACGGGAAAAGAGGGAACGAAAGTAACTTTACCGACTGGACTTACTGAACTATCTAGCGACACTATTATGGCATGGTCTTTCCGGTTGAGTCATTCAGATTCATTTGATAACATAGCTATGCTGAATGCTGGTGTGATTACAACGGACAACAGTAGGAAGTTCAAAGACAGACTGAATCTGGATACTCAGACTGGATCTCTCACCATCAGAAACCTCACCATCAACGACTCTGGACTTTATACAATAGTTATCATCAATACACAGAGTTCATCTAAGATTGTAAATCTAACTGTTTATGGTGTGTGTCTGGCTTCGTTTTCGACTTCCCTTTCTTCCATTCTCTCATTTAGTCTGTTACCCAGAGTTGTTTTCAATGAAGATCAAAAAATACCTTTGTATTTAGAGTTTGAAAAAGAAATAGCCCACTTCTTCATATACATTTAGATCTGATTTATGTCATCTTAGTTTTTACTGTCAACACAATCATTTTTTTTATCTCTGTTTGTCATTGAGTCACTGCTTAATCATTCTGCTCTCCCAGCCTCAGTGTCTGCTCCTCACATCAGTCACTCAGTGAACAGTCCATTTGATAACGTGAGCTGTTCATTGGTGTGCACTGTGAAGAATGGGAGAGAGGTGATCTTGTCCTGGTACAGAGGAGAGGATATATTCAACCAGACCAGCAGCCCTGATCTTCTCGCCAATCTCTCTCTCCCTCTGGAGTTAAACAGAAGAAACGTTGACACCTACAGCTGTGACGCTTCCAACCCTGCTGACTCAAAACGAACTGCACTCAACATTGAAACGCTCTGCCCTCAATTGTCCTCACGCTCTGCCCTCAAAGGTATGTCAACACTGCATATAGTATTGGTTTTCCATGTTGTGGATCAGTGAGGGACCGTAATGACAGTCCAGTAAATAACAGGCTCTGTTTATAACGAATTCACCAGACATTTCACTGGACAGAGCCAACGCCCAGACAGATTGTCTGCTCTTCGTTTCCTCTAATTCTAGGGGGAGATGGATACCAGCTGAAGCTCACTAACAACTTATTTTGTAGGATAGTAAGGGGGAAAATAACCTATTGTATTTTTAACATTAAAACCTGAGGGCAGTTTTTACAAAATCCCTCAACATGCGTATTATTGTATTTCTTTTAACTTCTGAATTACAGCCAGCTGATTTCTGTATTTATTTGCCTATGGGCCTTGTAGCCTACCTTATAATACCTTCATCAAGGCCATTCATCAGTATTGACTAAAGCACATGACATGGGTTTGAACAGCTGCATTTCACTTAGACGGGAATAATGTAGGCTGCAGGTGAATACAGGGCAAGGCCACATACAACATACAGTTGACCCCACCTCTCCATTTTACTCCTGACAGAGTCTGGTCCCAATCCTGTCCTAATCACACTGGTCACATTGATAGCAGTTGGGATAATAAGTGGTGGTATATTCTGGGCAGTTAAAATAAGAACATGTGGAGGTAAGTACAATCTATGTTACAGTTCCCATCATACAGAGCACCCTGAAGGCAACAAACACAGAACATATGTAATCGTGTAATGTTATGCCTTTTCCCTTTATTTCAATGCAGCCTGCAAGGAAAGAGAAGAAGAATGATGCTGATGTGAACTTTCAGAGATCGGTTTGGTCAACGTGTATGGATGTGTGCATGCGCGGTGTATGTTTGTGCATGTATATTATGCTACTTGGTTTTCTATGCAACTTCTGTATCTGTGAACACACACATACACATTTAGGATGGAAGTGGTCACTTGTTGTTGGCTTGTATAACATACCAGCCAATGTGAAAATCAAGAATACACAAGAACACAGTTTGCAAATGGTTGGATCTTATTGAATTACAGGTTTCTGTTTCTATTTGTTTATGTGCTGGCATTACAGCGGAGGAGTCCTCTCTCAAAGCTGTGACCTTGGCGTGGTTTAGAGGCTTGTGTGTCTCAATGACCCTGAGAGCTACGCCGGATGGGGCTTGGGCCCCTGGTAGGGGCCAGACCAACGACAGCATTGGACCTGCATGTTTCAAGTTGGCATGGTGCTATAGGTCGGCAACCATATCACTATGGCAATGTTACATGCTGTGTATGTCTTTACTGTAATTTTAAATGTGTATTTTTCATGGTGTTGTACATTACTTTGCAAGAAATGTGCTTGATAAAAATGCTATTTAATTGTTGTTGTTTAAGTCTTAACATTTGCCAACCACAAGGTTGACCTGGTCCTTGTGCTCCAGCTCAGCAAATTACATTTCCCCCCCGAAAAACACACAAAAAACATCAATATTTTATACTGATCTCACATTTATATCTTTCATTGCCACTGTTATATAATTGAATAAATGTCATTTCACATACAAATAGAACCGGTATTATTTGTCTGTTACATAATGTGTATTTCCTTACTGTAATATTAGATGTGTACTTTTTCATAGTGTTGTACTTTACTTTGCTAGAAATGTGCTTGATAAAAATGCAATATTATTGTTGTTATTTAGGTCAGGAAAATTTGTCTGAAAACCAGGATTAGTAGTATGTAAACAAGCAAATGAGTTAAATCATGGCACCACATCCACTCCCTGAAACGCTTTTACCATTTATTTTCAAAACGATTGTAACCGAAACCTGTTAATCTCATGGGCATGTTTAAACTTGTAGAGTTTCCACAGTTATAGACTGTGGAATAATAGTGAAGACATCACAACTATGAAATAACATATGGAATCATGTAGTAACCAAAAAAGTGTTAAACAAATCAAAATATATTTTAGATTTTAGATTCTTCAAAGTAGCCACCCTTTGCCTTGATGACAGCTTTGCACACTCTTGGCATTCTCTCAACCTGCTTCACCTGGAATGCTTTTCAAACAGTCTTGAAGGAGTTTCGACATACGCTGAGCACTTGTTGGCTGCTTTTTCTTCACTCTGCGGTCCAGCTCATCCCAAACCATCTCAATTTCGTTGAGGTTAGGTGATTGTGGAGGCCAGGTCATCTGATGCAGCACTCCTTCTTGATCAAATAGCCATTACACAGCCTGGAGGTGTGTTGGGTCATTGTCTTGTTGAAAAACAAATGACAGTCCCACTAAGCACAGACCAGATGGGATGGTGTATCGCTGCAGAATGCTGTGGTAGCCATGCTGGTTAAGTGTGCTTTGAATTCTAAATAAATCAATGACAGTGTCACCAGCAAAGCACCCCCACACTATCACACCTTCTCCTCCGTGCTTCACGGTGGAAACCACACATGCGGAGATCATTCGTTCACCTACTCTGCATCTCACAAAGACACGGCGGTTGGAACTAAACATCTCAAATTTAGATTTCCACCAGTCTAATATCCATTGCTCGTATTTCTTGGCCCAATCAAGTCTATTCTTCTTATTGGTGTCATTTAGTAGTGGTTTCTTTGCAGCAATTCGACCATGAAGGCCTGATTCAAGCAGTCTCCTCTGAACAGTTGATGTTGAGATGTGTCTGTTACTTGAACTCTGTGAAGCATTTATTTGGGCTGGGTCTTCCTTTCCTGTGGCGGTCCTCATGAGAGCCAGTTGCATCATAGCGCTTGATGATTTTTGCGACTGCACTTGAAGAAACTTTCACATTTCTTGAAATGTTCCGCGTTGACTGACCTTCATGTCTTAAAGTAATGATGATCTGTCGTTTCTCTTTGCTTGTTTGAGCTTTTCCTGCCATAATATGGACTTGGTATTTTACCAAATAGGGCTATCTTCTGTATTCCACCCCTACCTTGTCACAACACAACAGGTTGGCTCAAATGTATTAACTTCTATACAAGGCACACCTGTTAATTGAAATGCATTCCAGGTGACTACCTCATGAAGCTGGTTGAGAGAATGCCAAGAGTGTGCAAAGCTGTCATCAAGGCAAAGGGTGGCTACATTGAAGAAGAAAAACCTGTTGGTTTACTACATGATTCCATATGTGTTATTTCATAATGTTGATGTCTTCACAATTATTCTACAATGTAAAAAATAGTAAAAAATTAAGAAAAACCCTGGAATGAGTAGGTGTGTCCAAACTTTTGACTGGTACTGTATATATAAATCAAAATAAGCAATATGGTTATTTTGTTTGCATTAATACAATGCAATACGCTCTACAGCTTATAGGAAAAAATCTAAAATGATTATTGTATATCGTTACACACAAATACACTAGCTCAGTTCATAACATACAGCTCATGAGAAAGACACAGACTTATGGGCAGTGGGGTCCGAACAACAATGACCAAAAATATATACCCCAAAAATATTTATGGGGGACATTATACCACCACCCAAAAGGGCACTTTGAAAACTGGAAGGGCACATGCCTGTTGGAACTCCTCTCATCTGCTGTTGTCTGCGTTTTCCAAGAGGACAAAGGTTTACCAGTACATTCTTACTGGCCTAACAGACATCCTCACACAATGACTGCAGACTGATATGTGTTAGTATCAAGCAGGTTACCCATGATAGAAGTCAATATTCAAAGTCCATCAATGTCTGAGGATGTCGGGAGATTATGTAAAAAACCGGCCACTAGGGGCAAAAAGAGATAACCGTTAACTTCAAGTAGGTTCATCTGCCTCTGGTTCCAAAGGTTGCATGTTCGAAACCAGCGATAGAAAGTTATTTTTGTTTTAAGCCTATCCCAAACCTCAACCCTAACCTTAAGCATTCTGAGTTAATGCCTAAACTTAAGAATTCAGAGTTAATGCCTAAACTTAAGAATTCAGAGTTAATGCCTAAACGTCACACTAACCTTAGAAATTCAGAGTTAAATGCCTTAACTTAACCTTAAACATTTTGAAATTTGACTATTTGGAACAACTTCGATATTTGACGTTTTGAGAAACATGGATGAACGTCTAATTCTGACGTGAGACTGTGAGAGCTGGTTGGTTAGTATTCTGTATCTTCCTGGTGTAAGGCTAGTGTATGTAATAGCATGCAGCCATTATATCACTCAGTCTAATTTCTAGTTATAATGACATCCTGTCCTGTCCAGTATGTGGTACAAAATTTAAACACTGCTGTATTAACAAAGCTTTCTCTCAAGCTTTTTGGTAGCCAGTTACCAGACTGGGTCAGTAAGACTTTCAGAGGATTGGTGAAACAATTCAACAAGTCCATACCTGTTCATAAGATGAACAGGATCAGGCAGTCAGTTGATGGATGCTGTCTTTTGAAAGTAAGTGAGCAAAAATTTCTTTAGGGAGAGTACATTACCTTTTAGTGTACATATTGTAAATTACAAGGCACATGCAAAAAAATAAAAATGGTACAATCAAATACCAGTATGTGCATAATGTGTGGTAGGTATTCTGACTTGAGATCTAGATCCATTTTGTTGTGTTACATCCTGAATTTAAAATGTATTTAATTGAGATTTTGTGTCACTGGCCTACACACAATACCCCATAATGTCAAAGTGGAATTATGATTTTAGAAATATCCCTTTGAGCATGGTGAAGTTATTAATGGCACTTTGGATGATGTATCAATACACACAGTCACTATAAATATACATGCAACCTTCCTAACTCAGTTGCCTGAGAGGAAGGACACCGCTCAGGGGTTTCACCATGAGGCCAAGGGTGACTTTAAAACAGTTACAGCGCCTAATGGCTGTGATAATAGAAAACTGAAGATGGATCAACAACATTGTAGTTACTCCACAATACTAACCTAAATGACACAGTGAAAAGAAGGAAGCCTGTATAGAATACAAATATTCCAAAACATACATCCTGTTTGAAATAAGGCACTACAGACAAATTGCAAAAAACATGGCAAAGAAATTAACTCTGTGTCCTGAATACAAAGTGCTAAGTTTGGGGCAAATCCAACACAGCACATCACTGATTACCACTCTTCATATTTTCAAGCATGGTGGTGGCTGCATCATGTTATGACATGTCAGTGGTTGGATTGGCCACCTTTGGTGACCGTGGTTGGATTGGCCACCTTTGGTGACCGTGGTTGGATTGGCCACCTTTAGTGACCGTGGTTGGATTGGCCACCTTTAGTGACCGTGGTTGGATTGGCCACCTTTGGTGACCGTGGTTGGATTGGCCACCTTTGGTGATCTACTTACTAACCATGGGTTCTATAATCAACTCTATATTCCAAGATGTCAAACACATTCATCTTCTTTCATTTGCAAGAATACATATGTGTAAACTGTGTTACCCAACTATTGTAGAACAAACAATGAAGTTGTGAAATGTAATTAAGTTTGGAAGAACTTCATTCCAGTAAGCCTGCTTTGCCAACATAACCACTGGATTTCTTAAACAAACCACTTGTAAGTTAATACCAGACATTAGATTTCATAATGTGAAGAATCAGGCCTATACTAGCCTCCTATAACCCTCCTGATCTTACAATGTGATTCGCTCCACAGATAGCAAAACACATTCTAAAGATCACAAGATCACGATGGTTATACCAGGCTAGGCCTACAGGGCATTCAGAAAGTATTCAGACTCCTTAACCTTTTCCACATTTTGTTACGTTACAGCCTTATTCTAAATTGGATTAAATTACGTTTTTCCTCATTCCTCATTTTCCTGCACACAATACCCCATAATAACAAAGCAAAAACAGGTTTTTAGAAATGATTGCAAATGTATTAAAAATAAAAAAACATAAATACCTTATTTACATAAGTATTCAGACCCTTCTTGCCACCAACAACATGTTGAATATTTGGGGCATAAAATCATCGAAGCTCTGCAGATTTTGTTGTGAGGATACAGAATCAATTGACCATTTATTTTGGTAATGCCCTCAGGTAGCCTGTTTCTGGTCTCAGGTTCAGGAATGGCTGAAAATGCATAACATTGATCTAAAATTTACCCTAGAAATAGTACTGTTAGGAGATCTGGAGAGACCTGGTCAGTCAAAAACTAATATACTAATACTCTTAAAAAAAGTATTTATCTTCAACTCGCAATCTGTGGATCCTATTCGATTAGATAGATTGAAATTGTATGTTAAACATCACAGCATAGTTGAAAGATATATGGTGCGTAGAAATCCGAAGAGGATGGCCAGCAGAGATAGGTGGGATGGGCTGAGGGAAGCTGAGGGTTGGGATGTGGAATTGGAGACAAGTGGGAGTGGAGTTGCTGGGCGGGAGATAGAATGACAGTCAAAGATAAAAGTATAAAAAATAAAGTCAAAATAAAACATAACAAAAAGTAAGTTTGAATGACACTGAGGGGCAATGTTTTTACGGCTGATGATGGTTTGCCTGAGGCTGATGCCGTCCAGGTGTTTGTACACATGCATATACACACACTCTCGTTCAAATCCGGTGGCTGATGGATCGCTAGTTCGGGTCCCCATCGAAGTGCCCTTGAGCAGGGTGTTGACCCTGGTTGCTTCTGTGTGTCGCTCTGGATGGGAGTCTGTTAGATGACTAATGTGATGTAGTTGTTGAGCGGCTTTACTGCAAGTATATTGTATGTTTTAAACATTCAATAAAAACATTTTTATTTAAAAAAAGGTCCCCAAGAATACATCATTCTTAAATGGAAGAAGTTTGGAACCAAGACTCTTCCTAGAGCTGGCTGCCCGGACAAACTGAGCAATCAGGGGAAAAGGGCCTTGGTCAGGGAGGTGGCCAAGACACCCGATGGTCACTCTGACAGACCTACAGAGTTTCTCTGTGGAGATGGGAGAACCTTTCAGATGGACAACCATCACTGCAGAACTCCACCAATCAGGCTTTCATGGTAGAGTGGCCAGACAGAAGCCAATCCTCAGTAAAATATACATGACAGCCCGCTTGGAGTTTGCCAAAAGGCACCTAAAGGACTTTCAGACCATGAGAAACAAGATTCTCTGGTCTGATGAAACCAAGATTGAACTCTTTGGCCTGAATGCCAAGCGTCACGTCTGGAGGAATCCTGGCACCATCCCTACGGTGAAGGACAGTGGTGGCAGCATCATGCTGTGGGGAGACTAGTCAGGATCGAGCGAAAGATGAACGGAGCAAAGTACAGAGAGATCCTTAATCCTGCTCAAGAGCACTCAGGACCTCAGACTGGGGCAAAGGTTCACCTTCCAACAGGACAACAACCCTAAGCACACAGCCAAGATACGAAGGAGTGGCTTTGGGACAAGTCTCTGAATGTCCTTGAATGGCCCAGCCTGAGCCCGGACTTGAACAAGATCTAACATCTCTGGAGACACCGGAAAATAGCTGTGCAGCGACCCACCACATGAAACCTGATAGAGCTTGAGAGGATCTGCAGAGAAGAATGGGAGAAACTCCACAAATACTGGTGTGACAAGCTTGTAGGGTCATACTCAAGAAGACTTGAGGCTGTAATAGCTGCCAAAGGTGCTTCAACACAGTACTAAGTAAAGGGTCTGAATACTTATATAAATGTGATGTTTGTATTTTTTATAAATTAGCAAACATTTCTAAAAACCTGTAACATAACAAAATGTGGAAAAAGTCAAGGGGTCTGAATACTTTCCGAATGCACTGTACAGATGAAGTTGGAAGTTTACATACACCTTAGCCAAATACATTTAAACTCAGTTTTTCACAATTCCTGAAATATAATCCTAGTAAAAATTCCCTGTCTTAGGTCAGCACGGCTCTAGACCTTCGCCTCTCCTGAGTCCGTACGGGAGTGGCAGCGATGAGACAAGACTGTAACTACCAATTGTATACCACAAAATTGGGGAGAAAAAGGGGAAGAAAAAAAATACTAAAATAAATAAATAAAAACTACAACTCTACAAAAGGACAAGACCAGAGAACGTGGAGATCATCCCCACGCTGAAATGGTGAAGAAATCTACAAACTAAAGACCAATTATTCTGTTTAAATACTTTAGTCTGGTAAATGCATCCGATCTAAGAACATTTCCGAATGGTACTCTGACGTATCTATTATAACAACCTACAACTACAACAGACTTTGATCTCTGGTGGACAAACCAGAGGCTTTCTGTCAACTGACTATTATCCAGCAGATGGACTAGCGATCACAGAGAGGGATAACAAAGGCATACACTCGTAAATATGTAAATTCCTATTTATTTTCTAATGAGCGGCTGTTCAGGTTCAAAGTATTAGCATTTACATGAGTGTAGTTATGGACTGTATTACAGTGGGTCCACTCTGAGTTTCCCGCTCTTGAACTGTCCCCACCCCTTTCCTTTGTCTACCAAGCCATCATATCGGTTTTGTCCACTAGGGACTTTTTATTTGTATCATGTTAGTAACCAATGTATGACCTATTGTGTGTGTGTTTATGTAATTCTGTGATTGATTAGTAAAAAAATAAGTAAGCCAATTTGTATATCGCTGATTCATTATTTGATGCTAGGGTTTGTGCAGATATCCAAGGGTTTTCAAATTTCAGAAATGAGACTGATGAGGGAACAACACATTAATAGAAGACTGTAATCAATAAGATAATCAAATATTTTGTGGGGGGGGGGGGGGGGGGAAGAGTTATATTCGGGAAATTGAAACTCTATAAACAACATTTTCCCGTGGTGCCCCGACTTCCTAGTTAACTACTATTCCGTGATTTGTTGAATTACGGAACAATTACACAGAGAATTTATATGATAATATTACAGTCTTCACATTTAATGACAGCAAATGCTATGACAGCTGTATAACCCCTAACTTGAGTTCAGTCTTCGAAGTGGAAATGTCTAGGAGCAACAATGGTAAGTCACAAAAGCTCACAGAACAGGAATGCTGAGTGCTGAAACGTGTAGCACGTAAAAATCGCCTGTCCTCTAGTGCAACACTCACTACTGAGTTCCAAACTGCCTCTGGAAGCAATGTCAGCACAATAACTGTTCGTTGGGAGCTTCATGATATTGTTTTCCATGGTTGAGCAGCTGCAAACAAGCCTAAGATCACCATGCGCAATGCTAAGTATCGGCTGGAGTGGTGTAGAGCTGGCCGCCATTGGACTCTAGAGCAGTGGAAATGTGTTATTTGGAGTGATGAATCACACATCACCATATGGCAATCCAATGGAGGAGTCTGGGTTTGGCAGATGCCAGGAGAGTGCTATCTGCACGAAGGCATAGTGCCAACTGTAAAGTTTGTTGGAGGAGGAACAATGGTATGGGGCTGTTTTTTTATGGTTCGGGCCCCTTAGTTCCAGTGAAGGGAAATCTTAACACTACAGCATACAATGACATTCTAGACAAAGCGAGGTCCATAAAGAAATGGTTTGTTGAGATCGGTGTGGAAGAACCCTCACTGGCCTGCACAGAGCCCTGACCTCAACCCCATCAAACACCTTTGGGATGAATTGGATTGCCGACTGCGAGCCTAATCGGCCAACATCGGTGCCTGACCTCAATAACGCTGTTGTGGCTGAACGGAAGCAAGTCCCTGTAGCAATGTTCTGAAATGTAGTGGAAAGCCTTCCCAGAAGAATGGAGGCTGTTATAGCAGCAAAGTGGGGGTACAACTCCATAGTAATGCCCATAATTTTGGAATGAGATGTTCGACAAGCGGGTGTCCACATACTTTTGGTCATGTAGTGTATTTTTTTATTTTTTTTTTAATGACAAACAGAATCAATCAATCCAAGCTCTGCAGTGGCCATTTGATGAATAAAAAGAGATTATTGCAAAACACCAAAAAGTTTAGCTCTGAAATCAGAATACCGCCCATTATGCATATAATTGTATCAATATTTGAAAAAAATGTTTTACATGTGCCTTGTAATTTGCCTTGTAATCAGGCTTCTCTGGAACTGAACTTTAAACCTTGGGATATTTGGCAGCTACTATACAGCTACTGTACAGCACGCACACAAAAAAATGTACACTGACTGCCAGAACCTGCTCATCTTATGAACATGTATGGACTTGTAGTATTGCTGCCCCAGTCCTCTGAAAATCTTACAGACTCTGAGTCTGGTAACTGGCTACCAAAAACTTGAGAAAGCTTTGTTCATACAGTAGTGTTTTTATTTTGTACCACATACTTGAAATTATATATAGAAATTAGACTGGTATAATGGCTGTGTTTGCAATTACATTGATTAGCCTTTTACCAGGTAGATACAGAATACTAACACATACAGTAGCACTCTGTTGACATTGTGTGAGGATGTGGGTTTGGCAAGTAACAAAATCGTTGAGCGATGAAAGGAAATGGATTGACCATAACCACCACACATCACTAAGAATAAGGAAATAACTAATAAAAAATTGTTAACAATTTTGTTGCCATTTTATTTGCACAAATGCAAGTATACAAAGCATAGATCCGGACAAAGAAGCAGGCTGTCCAGACACCATAGGATAGGAGACACTCAGGGCCGCTTTCCTGGACACAGATTAGTCCTGGACGACGTAAAAAGCTATTTCAATGGAGATTCTCCATTGATCGTGCATTTTAGTCATGGATTAGGCTTAGTATGTCACAGTGGTGCTTAATAACAATTAATAATGAATTCAGACTCACGATTCATTGAATTACTAGTCTCTCCATCAGATCTTTCAGAGTTGCTAACGAGTAGCTCCTGTTATGCAATGGCACCCTCTAGAGTCTGAGACAGTTGAAGAGAACAGACTACCAAAGCACATAGAAGAGGTGTCACAGAAGACATGTAGAAGACTGCTAAAGCCCTAGATTAAGGGTTTGTTACTGTCATTTTTTGGGGCACATACAATTCTAATGAGAACGCAACAAAAAATAAGTGATATCTGTCTGTTTCTCGAGCGCCAGGGGGGGAGCAGGCGTGACACCAACAGAACAATTGTGGACACACCCACCAGAGAAGACATGACTGATGGCACCACCAACTCAGGCTGATTCACTGGGAACAATCACGGGAATCAGAGAGACAAATGGCAGTGGAAAGAAAGAAGTAGAGAGGGAGAAGGGAAGATAGAGAGCATACATGTTCAGAAATCAAATTGTGGGTATTCAAAGCACATCAAGTATATTAATGCTATAGATTGTGGTTATATCTGCACGTTGCAGACAGTGCTCCTCAATGTTGAGTTTGATTGTCTGGTTACTGACAGGTTTGGCAGCCACAGAACTGTAGGTAGCATTATCCTCTTCCAAAGGGTGGCTACTTTTAAGAATCTCAAATATACAATATATTTTGATTTGTTTAACACTTTTTTGTTACTACATAATTCCATATGTGTCATTTCATAGTTTAGATGTCTTCACTATTCTTCTACAATGTAGAAAATCGTAAAAATAAAAACCCTTGAATAAGTGGGCGTGTCCAAACTTTTGACTGGTACTGTACAAAAGGAATGTTTCACGACCACCCAACGAGTGGCTCAGTTTCCTTCAGCCCCTTGCCCCTTCGCGTCTCTTCTCCGCCAGCCACTGATCTACGGTCTTCCCCTCAGCAGCACTTAGTTCTTTTCAGTTCACAATTTACATTTTGAAGTTAGAGGCCATAGAAATGACAGGAGTGTCTGTAACTGTCCCTTTGTAGTAGACAGTTTTAAGCATTGTATATTCATGCCACACATTTGAGTGAAATGCTGATTAGTTACAAAATGTCACTTGGGTCAGCATGGCTTACACAAGCCAACACTGGACCATCGTTAGTCTGGTGTCTCTCAAGCAAGTCAGTGATGAATTGTGCCCTCACCCAGGCTGGGGGCACATCAGCTTAAATGCCCACATACAAAGCAGCATCCAGAGGAACAGTGGACATGAAAAGAAGAGGGTCGGGCGATGGTAAACAGCGCCCTGCCAATCTACTGCTGGCCGCCAGCTCACACCGGACCGACGTTAGTCTGGTGTCTCTCAAGCAAGTCTGTGATGAATTGTGAACTCTCCATGCTGCTCCTGGTCAACAGCTCCTGGTCAACAGCGTCCGGCCAATCCACCACTGCCGATGATTGTTGACAGTTGCCCGCCAGCTCTGAGAGAGAGGGAGAGAGTGTTACACTACTAACAGTCGCCCAACATTAGCAAATATTCAATTACCATTTCTAAAGATTCTCATTTATTATAGAAAAACTCACCACAGCTCTTTCTGAGGCAGGCCTTGGAGGCAGGAAGGACATCACCCTCTTCACCCCACCGTGGCAAGGATAGTGATAAACTGTGAGCTCCGTAGGCAGTTCCTGGTAAATAGCGTCTGGTCAATAATACTGCTTCTTGTTGAGAGTTGCCCGCCAGCTCTCTGGAATCACTAGCTGCATTTAAGGGAGAGAGAGAGGAGCAGGAAGGACATCACCCTCTGCTGCTGGTCTTCGCCCCACCGGGGCAAGGACAGAAGCCTGGGGTGGAGACAAGGAGGCATGGGGTAGATCACCAGGGACAGGGTCCGAATGTGAGACAGGAGGGAGCGCTGGAGGTTCCTACGTAATACATAAAGTGACAGCTACAGCACTAAGCTTACTCAGCACCATGAGAGCAAATCTACCGTCAAGCCGCAGCATGAATGGTAAGTTGCAGGTACTGGTTATGTAGCTATAGGACAATGAATGTATAGACCTATATGACAGATACAAGAAGGGAGTGTCATCGTGGAACTGTTTTCATCTTTGCAAAGTGCACACTGCATTTATGGAAAGCATGCATGTAAAGTTGGGTAGCATTCAATGCATGTTAAATCTGCATGTGGAAATAGTAAGATTAACACAATGCATTACTTCCATTATCGTAAAGTACTCATGCTTGCAGAATGTCAAGGGAATTGAATAGCCTACAGACCCATATATATATATATATATATATATATATATATATTATTTAAACTTTATTTAACTAGGCGAGTCAGTTAAGAACAAATTCTTATTTACAATGACGGCCTAGGAACAGTGTGTTAACTGCCTTGTTCAGGGGCAGGAAGACAAATGTTTACCATGTCAGCTCGGGGATTCGATCCACCAACCTTTCGGTTACTGCCCCAACACTCTAACCACCAGGCTACCTGCCGCCCCTAATGCATGTGTAGATTTAAATGCAAGGCAAATATCACGATTTTCACACCATTAAACGATCTAACATAGTAAACTCAGCAAAAAAAGAAACGTCAACTGCGTTCATTTTAACAGGTGTAAATATTTGTATGAACATAAGGTTCAACAACTGAGACATAAACTGAACAAGTTCCCTGAACAAAGGGACACATTATCAAAATCAAAAAGTAACAGTCAGTATCTGGTGTGGCCAACAGCTGCATTAAGTACTGCAGTGCATCTCCTCCTCATGGACTGCACCAGATTTGCCAGTTCTTACTGTGAGATGTTACCCCACTCTTCCACCAAGGCACCTGCAAGTTCCCGGACATTTTTGGGGGGAATGGCCCTAGCCCTCACCCTCCGATCCAACAGGTCCCAGACGTGCTCAATGGGATTGAGATCCGGGCTCTTTGCTGGCCATGGCAGAACACTGACATTCCTGTCTGGCAGGAAATCACGCACAGAACGAGCAGTATAGCTAGTGGCATTGTCATGCTGGAGGGTCATGTCAGGATGAGCCTGCAGGAAGGGTACCACATGAGGGAGGAGGATGTCTTCCCTGTAACGCACAGCGTTGAGATTGAACTGAGCTTGTTGTCATTGTAGGCAATGATGCTGTGACACACCGCAATCTAGAAGAAAAAGAAACGCACACCTATATAGGCGAGGTGCTGGCTAGCGGAGTGGAAAACTTGAAAACAAAGAAGAGCCGCACACTAGGAGCTCAGATGCAAAAAATGCTTTATGTCCAACGTTTGGACAGGCAAGCTGTCTTCATCAGGGTATAATCACAAACACTGCGGGGTGACTCGTTTATATAGTGTCAAAGGACACAGACACAGGTGTCTGTAATCATGGCCAAGTGTGGCCTAATATCATTGGTTAATTCTGAGATATTAAAATGGCATACAAAGAACATACAAATAACGAATGGATAGCATACGATCATAGATTAGATTTAGGCTACATAAGCCTACAAACAATCACAATGGCAAAGTCACAATCACAAGAAAGACTTTTGATCTGAAACCAATGTTGAGACCGAAGGGAGCGAGGGTCTTTAAATTAAAGATCCAGGCAGCCTCTCGTTTCAACAATAAATTATCGAGGTCACCCCCTCTCCTAGGGAGGGTGACATGTTCAATGCCAATATAACGCAGAGACGAAATCGAGTGGTTTGCTTCCAAAACATGGGCCGCAACCGGGTAAGTCAAGTTTTTGCACCTAATGGTGCTACGATGCTCCGAGATACGTACTTTTAATTTGCGCTTTGTTTTACCCACATAATTTTTACCACAAGGACAAGTTATAAGATAAATAACTGCCTTAGTGGAGCACGTAATAACACCCTTGATTGGGATCCATTTCCCTGTCTGGGGGTGTTTGAAGGATCTACATTTATAAGTGCCATTGCATTGAGCACAGCCATTACACTTGTAATTTCCATCCAGTAGGGGCGCAAATAGACGTTGTTCAGGAATATCTTGGGGTGGTAAATCAGAGTTTACCAATAGGTCTCCTGAGATTTCTGCCCCGCGAGAATACAACCAAACAAAGGTCCGAAAACACATTACCGAGACTATCATCGGATTTTAGAATGTGCCAATGGTTGTGAACGATTCCCTTAATTTGTTCAGAGCACTTTGAATAGCGGGTGGTTAGAACGCAAGAATGCTTCTTTTTACGAGACTGACCTTCAAAAAGGTCATGTCTCGTTTTGCTTTGAATTTTCTCAATGGCAATATTAATCTGATCATTTTTGTACCCACTCTCCTTGAATTTTCTTTGCGTCTCAGCCATATTTCTGTCGAAATCTGATTGCCTTTTGCAAATTCTTTTGAATCGACAGAATTGGCTGTAGGGCAAACTATTTTTCAAGGAAAGTGGGTGACGACTGTCAGCCCTCAACAAACTGTTACGATCAGTAGGTTTCCTGTAAAGATCAGTGTATAGAACATTATCCTCACACGAGATCAGAAGATCAAGAAAACTGATTTGACGTGTATCAGATTGTATTGTAAATCTCAAATGTTCAGAACAGGAGTTAAGAAAAGCATAAACCGCCTGGAACTGTTTTGCATCACCCCTCCATAGAACAAAAATATCATCAATATACCGTTTCCAAATAATGATGTTAGGCAAGAAAACATTTGAGAGGATTGAAAATAGACTGTTTCTCCATGTAACCCACATACAAATTAGCATAGTTAGGAGCCATGGGGGATCCCATAGCAGTACCCTTCGTCTGAATAAAGAAATCATTTAGAAACATGAAGTAGTTATGTGTGAGTACTATTTCAGCCAATGTTATAATGCAGGCACTGGAAGGTTGTTCCATTGCTTCAATACCGCCCTCGTGTGGAATATTTGTGTATAATGACTCAACATCAAAAGTAACTAACAAGGTATTCTCAGGGAGAGGATCAAGAGATTCAATGATAGAGATCATACTGCTGGTGTCCTTTACAAAGGAGGGGAGCTGTTCTGCGATCATACTGCTGGTGTCCTTTACAAAGGAGGGGAGCTGTTCTGCGAGTGGTCTAATAGAAAAGTCAAAAAAAGTCGATAGAGGGGCTGTTACTGCATCAATGCCCGCTACAATAGGGCGCCCTGGAGGTTTTGTAACATTCTTGTGTAATTTCGGCAAAGTATAGAAAGTGGCAATTTTAGGGTGTTTGAATAGCCAAAAAGTCGTGTTCTTTTTTGGTTATCTGACCAGAACTTAAATACCCATCTAGGACAGTAAGGATAGTGTTCTGAAATTGGGAAGTAGGGTCACTTCTGAGTTTCTTGTAAAAGGTGTTGTCAAGCAGTTGTCTATGACACTCATTTACATAAGCTGTCCTATCCATGAGTACAACTGACCCACCCTTATCAGCAGGGCGGGTAAGGACTGACGTATCGGATTGTAAATCAAGCAAAGCTTGTTTTTCATCCTTAGGTAAATTATGGAAAGATATGTACTCCTGTTTGTTCTTAAAGAGATGAGCAACATCTTTTTCAACAAGTCTGCAATATGTCTCGATAGAGTGATTGCGATTGGCTGGAGGTACAAAATAACTTTTACTTCTAAAAGGAGTTGGAGTGTGTGCTGGTGAGTAACCTACTGGTTCAATAGAAATATCATGATTAGGGGAGCTAAAGTATTCCCTTAAACGGATGTTTCTAAAAAACTTAAACATGTCTACCTTAACATCAAAATCGTTGCACTGAGGTGTAGGCACAAAATATAACCCTTTATTAAGCAAGGAGACATGAGCAGGGCTCAATATCTTGCTTGATAAATTAAAGACACTCGGTCCCGTGGGTTCTGGGACCGTGTGAACGGTCCCCTCTGCCTCTGATAGTCGTTTCTTCTTACCCCGTCGGGTGCGGCATCTCGTCGGTGCACGTGCCTGCAGCCTCCTCCGCCCTTCCGTCGACCCAGTCTATCGTTTAATAAAAAACTGCCACTGGAAGCCGATGAGGCGCTGGTTGTAGAGTGTTGATCAGACGGGGGTGGATCGAAGTAAGCGGCATCTCTCCTGCGTCTATCGTGGAGAGGAGGAGCAGGACCTCCTTTGTCAGGGTCTCTCCAGAAGTGACACACTGACACACCGCCCCAGACCATGACGGACCCTCGACCTCCAAATCGATCCCGCTCCAGAGTACAGGCCTCGATGTAACGCTCATTCCTTCAATGATAAACGTGATTCCGACCATCACCCCTGGTAGACAAACCGCGACTTGTCAGTGAAGAGCACTTTTTGCCAGTCCTGTCTGGTCCAGTGATGGTGGGTTTGTGCCCATAGGCAACGTTGTTGCCGGTGATGTCTGGTGAGGACCTGCCTTACAACAGGCCTACAAGCCCTCAGTCCTGCCTCTCTCAGCCTATTGTAGACGGTCTGAGCACTGATGGAGAGATTGTGCATTCCTGGTGTAACTCTGGCAGTTGTTGTTGCCATCCTGTACCTGTCCCGCAGGTGTGATGTTCGGCTGTACCGATCCTGTGCAGGTGTTTGTTACACGTGGTCTGCCACTGCGAGGAATATTGCAATTTATTGCCCTGGCCACATCTGCAGTCCTCATGCCTCCTTGCAGCAGTCGAGAGTCAGTCGAAAGGCTTCTTTAGTGTCCTAAGTTTTCATGACTGTGACCTTAATTGCCTACCGTCTGTAAGCTATTAGTGTCTTAATGACCGTTCCACAGGTGTATGTACATTAATTGTTTATGGTTCATTGAACAAGCATGGGAAACGGTGTTTAAACCCTTTACAATGAAGATATGTGAAGTTATTTGGATGTTCACGAATTATCTTTGAAAGACAGGGTCCTGAAAGGGGGACGTTTCTTTTTTTTGCTGAGTTGACATGTATTAGCTAATGCATGACTGATACTGTTAGATACATGTTGAATAAAACTGTGCTATATATATATATATATATGACTGCTATAGCATGCTGACGTTATTGTACTGTATGTAGCTGGCATCATGTGCACACGATTTCACAACTTCAGACGTCTTAAACCATACAACAAAGCACGAATTTATGCGATAGTATGCATTAAAATAGCTACGAATGTAAAAATATTATTGAAAATGCTGACAAGTGGTGGCTGATTCTACCGGCAACGTTAGCTACAGATGCCGAAACCAATGCTACGTGCATAATAGTGTAGATTACGCCAGAGAACGCACTGTATAATAATGCTTACAATTCGCTTTTCCATTCTTACAACTTCACAGATGTAATGTTCAATCGATTTCATGCAAGCCTATAAAAGACACTTACTCTGCAACTCTCTCTCCATGTGATGTAAACAATGATCCGATGCGAGAAGTGTTTATTCTTCTTCTTCGATGGGATTTAACATCAAATGTTAATGGTGCATTGACGCCACCAGCTGGACGGGGTATTGAATAAGAAACTAAAACATATGTGAAAGTGGAAAAAACGACATACAAAATAAAACACGTAAATTAAAAAAAAAAAAAAATTAAAAAATAAATAAATAAAAATACTTCATTTACCGACGGATTTTCTTGCACGGTCTCGGCTGTGAAATCACGAAGACCCAAAAACGTTCAGCGGCATTCAGTTATTCCAATGTTCTTATATGTCTTCTCCGCTTGTGCTGTACCGTTTATGGTCATTGCAATACATCATACAAAGTCCATCTTTTTAACATGTAGCATTTCACTATCCATCGGTTGATGAGAAACCGTCACTGGTCGTGGGGGCTCTCCTACCATTGTTTCTTCCCCGTCACTCGTTCCTTCCAATTTTCTCACCGGCTCCAAATAGGATACACGCTGGACACTCCTTACCCTTGCCACCTCATTGGGCACTCCCAGGAATTCAGGCGCATGTTCACCTCCAGTTGTAGCATTTCACTTCATCTTGCATACGATATTCTTCCCTTTCTGCACACACTTGACCACATATTTTACATTTATGACACACTAGAGGCTTGTGCACTACAGCTCTTACAGGGTATCTCATGAATCCTACCGTTATATGAGAAGGGAGAGACTCTTCATCAAAGAGTAGCATTAATAAAGTGAACTTTTCTACGTCCACCATACAGGTCAATGGACGTGCACCAACCACTCCATCGAGGTCTTCAGATATATCGTTTGGTTTTTTTTTCTTGCGCGAAGCCAGAAATAACCATGCAGAAAACATTCCACACCGATCTTTTGGAGTCTTTAAAACACGCTTCTTCTGCTCCGCAGACACAGAAAACAATCTAAATAGGACCAATCTTGTGACTGGAGACGATAAACGGGTCTAGTGGTTTCCTATTTTCCAACAACGCGTTAATTCTCGTTTCCCTATTTCTTCGCCGGCACTGTAACCAACTCATTCTCCCTTTCTGTGTTATTGGCCTTCACTTAGCACTTTCAAACAAAACCCGTTTCTGTCCTCTCTTCCTTCTTACATCCCTCCAATCAGTTCTCGCCCTCCGTCGGGTTTCTGTTGCCGAGTTGTAAAAACCAATTCTGTTGGTTAAGCTGAGACCGTCTCGCATTCCCATTGGCCGACGGTGTCGTTTCACATCATTTTAGACAATTGCGACGCAATGCGCGTGTAGACTTCAGGAGGAAACCTACCCGCACGGCAATGCCTTCCAGATGCGCGAATGTAAAAGCAAGGGATGAGACCTATGAAGTCCCAGCAGGAGAGAACCATAAAATGACAACGCTTCAATACTTGGGAATATCAGTACTTTTCATCATCGGTAAGTAGGCTATTCTTGTAGAAGTTGTACTTCGTGTTGGTGTTTGCTACTGTTGTAATGTACAGGCAGCTCTGCTCATAATGTATAGACCTATGGTTATTAATGTATACCTTTCATTCAAATCAAAATCAAAATCACATTTTATTGGTCACATACACATATTTAGCAGATGTTATTGCGGGTGTAGCCAGGGGCGAAAATCTTTGGAGGGGACAATTACATGACATTTTCTCAATAGCAATTCCGGAGGGAGACACCAAAATGAGTGCTGTAACACAGCGTACGTTGTAATATGTTAAATGTATATTGAGGAACCATAATTACTGCTACTGGATAATTGATAGTTAGTTAACTGAAGGGTTGTCCCAACTTGTTCAAATGTTTAAATCATTATAATACTACTAATAATCATAGTTATAGCAGTGTTCCTTCTCAGTCCAGTATGTTTGCAGGTATTTGTATTTACAGCCAGCAATACCAAGAAAGGCCAGTACGTGGCAATGGTACTGTACACTGTGTATGGGTGCAGTTTTCGTAAATACTATGAGCATGCTGTGATCTCATCTAAAATAATCTCCATAGAGAACCATCACAAAGTTGGTCTCCGTATTGAATTGACCTTTTTATTTTTTTCTGATACATTTACATAGTCATTAAATATGTGCCACTGGCCTGAGTCTACTACAATAGCTTAACAAGAGCAAACAGCTCTACATAAGTACAGTTCTAAAAGCAAAAGAACTACTAAAATGAATAACCCAAATAAATCAACCAAAATATCTTTCATAAATACTTATATATTGTTCAGTCAACTCTTCAAAAACAGCAGCTATGGACAAGTATGTCACACAAAATACAGATTAGAGGTGAAATTTGATCCTTGATCACTCTGAATGACCTTAGGGATTCCAAACAGTGAGAGAAACTGAGTCAAAGCTTTTAGCACAGACTTAGTCGTGATAGACCGGAGAGGATAGGCAGCAGGAAATCTAGTGGTCTGACACATCACAGTGAACAGGTAACTACTACCCGTTTTAGAACGAGGCAGAGGACCAAGACAGTAAATAATCAGATACTCAAAAGGTTGGCTGAGTACAGGAATAGGAAACAGTGGTACCGGCTTAATAGCTTGATTAGGTTTACCAGTTAACTGACAGGTGTGACAAGTTTTGATAAACTCAAAGATCCCTCTTTAACCTAGGCCAAAAGAAATGTCTTAATATGCGATTGTAGGTTTTCCTCACACCCATATGCCCAGCAACGTCGTTGTGGGAAGTTGTCAACGCCAACAAGATTAACTGGTACAACAACCTGACAAATCGCCTCCCCCAGACAACAACTACCATGAGACACCCACTTTCTCATCAGGACATCCTCTTGGAGAAAATAGCCATGGGCGACATTTCGCAACTGTTCCACAGGCACAGTTTGGTCACGCAACTCTTATAACGTGGGGTCAGCCCGTTGCGCCTTGATTAGATCAGAGCGGGGTGCAGATAACGGGATAACAGGGAAAGTAGTGACAGATTTCTTTGTGGCATTCTCGTTAGCCGGCGCAGTGGCCAGGTCGCCACGGCTCATTGAACGCGTCACTGCGCACGCAGAGAACACCTCTGGGAAACTCTGCGCACTCTCATCAGGAACCTCTAAAAATGACGGCTTAGCAGAAACCACTAGAGACGGAAACACGACAGGCCATACACGCTCACCAGCCAAGTTATTCCCAAGCATAACGTCGATAACCTCAATAGGCAACGAAGGACGCACCCCCACAACAACCTCACCAGTCCACAATCCAACATTAGTTTATGCAATGGAACTGACAAAGTTTTCAATCCTATTCCCCTAATTAGAACACTGTTCCCAGAATCAGTCTCAGCAGAGAAGGGCAACATAGACTCCTTACCCCTAGCCAAGCGTTCCATTCTCTCGAGTGCGTGGTACAAATAGTGACTCATCTGAAATGCTCACTGAAAGAAACAGGGAAACTTGTTCTCAACTAGCTTACCTGGTTAAATAAAGGTGAAATAAAACATTTAAATAAAATCATTTATTTACAATCATTTACAACTGCGACCTGGCCAAGATAAAGCAAAGCAGTGCGACACAAACAACACCACAGAGTTACACATGGAATAAACAAGCGTACAGTCAATAACACAATACAAAAAGAGAAAGCTCATATATAGTGTGTGAAAATGGTTTGGGGAGGTTCCTGATGAGAGTGCGCAATTTCACGCCGGTTATACAAAGCACGTGACATACTGACTCTTCTGAAATGCTCACCGAAAGAAACAGAGAGGAACCTGTTTTACTGTTTGGCCAAAAATTACAAACCTCTAATATCATGACTCACACAGGACTAGTGCAAATATAGCGGCTGAAGAGACATATGAAGTCCCATAGAGATCATGAAAATGACAAAGCTTCAATATTTGTGCATATCAGTACTTTTCATCATCGGTAAGTAGGCTATTCCTATAGAAGTTGTAGTAGGCTATTCCTATAGAAGTTGTAGTAGGCTATACTTTGTGTTGGTGTTTGTTACTGTTGTAATGTACAGGCAGGTCTGCTCATAATGTATAGGCTAGCCTATTAGGCCTACTGTTATTCATGTATACCGTCAATTCGTTGTCTATCTATTGTATAGCTTAGTGTCCTTTTTAAACGCCATTCCCCACGAATAAAGTCGCACAAAAAGTATACAGCTCTGTTATCAAAACCTGCCATTTCCCTGGAAATAGTTTGTGGGTGAGAACAGGGCTGTTAGTCTGGTTCAGTCTCTTCTCTCCACCGTACCAGGACAGAGTCACATCTCCCCGGTTGTCCATAGAAAACACCACTGAACAGCTCTCACTGCCAGTTATGATACCAGATGTCACTGAGTACAAGGAGTGGAATGTAATAGCTGAACAGGCTAACCAAACACGCGGGCTATCACAAAATTGTAAGAAGCATTCCAAAAAGATGTGTGTCTAAATTAAATTCTACAGCACACAACGGCATGGTTATGTCCTAAGTGTAAAACTAACATTGACTCAATAATCCATGCTTTATGGGAATGCTATACAATCCGAAAGTTATGGGCAGCGCTAGACTTTTGGCTGTCAGAAGTCGCCTATTATTTAAATGTATTTTTGAGCCCTCTGCCTATTTCAAGACCTGGCTTATGGGGGTCTAGTGAGATACCCAATGGGCTGGACAATTATCTCATCACTCATCTTGAAAAAACGTTAACCAAAAAATTGGAAATCAACCAATCCGCCATCATTAACACATGTGGCGCATGGACGGACGACACATTTTTTGGTACACTTTAGGGCCATGTGGCAAACCTGACCATCACCTTATGCCGAGTTCAAAACTACTGGGAACTCGGAACTCTCCGACCTCAATGTGTTCAAGACAACTGGGAACTCGGGGAAAAAAACGTAATCCGAATGGGAAAAATCTTTTGAATTTTGAACGGTCTCCAACTAGGGCTCTCGGGCCTCTTTCTAGAGCTCCGACTTTCCGACCTGAATTTCACTGAAGTCATGATTTTCCAAGTGGTCTTGAACACACCATTACTGCCCCACAGCTGCATGAAGTGACATCCCTTAAAACATAAATGTCTCATAGCCTCCCACAAATAGGCAACTTTCTGTCCCTAACACTAAAACGAAATAATATAAAAATGACAAATGTTTTTTATAAAACAAAAACAAAACTAGTAAAGTGGATATGAAAACTAACAAACTAAACTGAATTTAAAATTAAAATCTTAAAATGTAAAAAAAATGAAACCAAAACTATAATAACCTTGACACACACACAGTATGATTTGTGCCCTTTGTCTTTGCTACTGAACAACACATTCATATTTAATTTTTTTGCTTCCAGATCTGTCAGGATCTGTGAATGCTGAAATGAATACATTGGCACAGAGAGAGGGGCAGTCTGTCACTCTACACACTGGACTAACTGGACTACAGAGTGATAAGATCTTTTGGTCCTTTGGTCCAGTCATTCCAAACACCTCAATAGTTGAGAGTCAGATCATCAGAGGAGAGAACATCACAGAATTCAAAGGAAGATTCTCAGGCAGACTGCAGCTGGACAGAGAAACTGGATCTCTCACCATCAGAGATCTCACCCTCTACAACTCTGGAGTTTATCAGCTAGACGTTTTCAATACACACAAAACATCTGATAGATTCAATCTAACTGTCTATGGTGAGTGTTGGTTTTATATATAACAGTGTTTATGTGGGGCCCAATGCCCATACCTTAGTCATAGGTATGACACAAAACATCACACAGTGCCTATAATATTCACCCCCAGTGGACTTTTTCACATTTTGTTGTGTTACAAAGTGGGATTGAAATGGATTTAGTCTAATAGGATTTTTTTGTGTGATTAATCTACATAAAATACTCCATAATGTCAAAGTGAAAAGAAAACTCTGTAAAATGTTCAACCCCTTTGTTAGAACAAGCCTAAAATAGTTCAGGATTAAGATTGGCCTAACAAATCATGATCAATGTGATTTTTGAATGACTACCCGTTCCTCTGTACCCGGCTGCATCCAACATCTGAAGGTCCCTCAGTCGAGTAGTGAATTTCAAGCACACAGACCAGGGAGATTTTCAATACCTCATCCAGGCTGTATCACAACCGGCGGTGATTAGGAGTCCCATAGCGCTGCGCACAATTGGTACAGCGTCGTCCGGATTTGGCCGGTGCAGGCCGTCATTGTAAATAAGGATTTCTTCTTCTACTGACTTGCCTAGTTAAATGAAGGTAAAAAAAATAACATTAAAAAAAAATATGTTTTATATCCATCCCATTTTGTAGGCACTATATTATTATTAAGATTTATTATTATTATCATTATTATTATATAATAGGCTATATTATAATGCTAGCCATGTTGTTGCAGTTTTTTTCAATCACTTTGGCACATTTTTCAGATGTAAGGTATATTTTCAAAACTCTTGGTACAACACTTGTAATGCCCGCTGTCTTGTGTTCAGAACCTTTGATTGAGGATTCATGTGACGTCAAAACATCTTTCAACCCTGAGTCATTCATGAACATTTAATCTAGTCACCAATACTGTATATCAGAGAATGATATAGGCTCGCCATTTAGTCATTTTAATGTAACATTTATTCTAATAGCACAAAATACATGATACAATTTTCAAAACGGATATTTCTGAAGTGCTGAATAGAATAAAAAAAGAGAATAAATAACATTTCCCATTTTTTTTAATCAAACTTTGGATCATGTTGATTTTTTTTTTGGACTTCCAGAAACAGCTTCCTTATACAGTACATACGTAGAAGAGTATTGTGACATGTATTGTAAAACAGAAGTATTCCGTATGCAAGCAACATTGCACAATATCAACTTATCTGCGACTTGTTACTGTAACTGCTACAGTATCATCAGTTTACAGTGTATCAATTCAATTCTGATATTTACAACACCATTGTAGCGATTGTTCTTATGTCCTCAGTCACCTAATCTAAAGCCTTATTATGAATCGGCCTAACCAGACATTGAGAATGAAAACCGTTTATGCGAATCACATGTATGTTCTTGTAATAATGTGGGGTGAGTCATGTTATCCGACGTCCCGTATTTTTAATCACCTGTCAAATAAAATAACCATGTTTAGAGTTTGTGGTCGAACGCAGACAATTGGATTGTGCGCGCAAAACCTCTTGTTGTGCGTCACCCGGTAGCCTGAAATGCTCTGTCTAATCATGTATTTAGCCTAGGCCTACTTATCGAAACTTACAACTACAATGTGATCATATATAACAATTAAAACGTGAAGGTATATCAAAACTAATATTAAACGATTACCTTGTTTATTTTCCATTTCTTGGTAAGAGTTTTGATTGTCAAACAGTGCGTGCGTTCGAGCTCATCGTTTATTCAGTGTAGCCTACGGGTATAATGGAAGTAGCTTATGCCAGAGGAGGCAGGAGCTATATGATATATTTTTTGGGATCATCCTGTTTGTTATTTTTGTTTGTATGTAGTGTTCAGTCGCCGGCATAATTCTTCACTTTCTAAATGAAAAGCCTCACTCTGGCAAGAAAAACTAGATCAGCATTGTTGCCTCCTCACTGTAAAATCCTACCACTGTGTCAACATCACACCAAGTATTGCATTGTGAAGAGCAAATACTTTGAATGTGAATGCAAATTGAAAGGGTGATTTGGTGCAGTGAACAAGTGACTTTGTCTGTTGCACTCAGTCAGTCGAGAATGTGCTTAGTTTTGAATTGGCAGTTTTGATCTGTTTAGATTTGTGCTTAAAGTTGTGAAAATGTACCACATACTTGTGAAATTTGCACCAAAGTGATAAGAAAATCCTGAATGTGCTCACCACACTTGTTACTAGTGAGACTTGTACTCCTACCCAGAGGACTGATATTAATGACATGAATCTGTGTTCAATCATTGTATTTTTATATCCCAGCTCCAGTACCACTTCCTCAAGTCAGACAAATCCCTCAAGGTGATTTTCTGGACAGTTCATCAGGCAAGGGGAGCTGTTCAGTGGTGTGTTCTGTGGAGAACCAGATATATACGATCCTGTCCTGGTACAGAGGAGAGGAGAGACTCAACCAGACCAGCAGCCCTGACCTCTCCACCAACCTGTCTCTCTCTCTGGAGGTAAAGCGACAGGACAGAGATATCTACAGCTGTGTGGCTGCCAACCCAGTCAGCAACCAGACAACCAAACTCAACATTGAAACGCTCTGCCTTCAAATTGTAAGTATGTCATTAATGGAAATGTGCAACATTTTCTTAAATTAAGCAAAAAAGTCGAACAATTTAGCAACACTCTCAAACTAAATTATGAGAAGAAACAGGGTAAAGTGTACATATTGTTTTGGGACTCAACAGTTTGTTCTCTGTTTTTATTTCGACAGTCACATCGTAATCTAATCATAATCATTGTGATATTCTTTGGAACAGTCCTTGGAATAGGCATGATGTTATTTATCGGAATGTGCTGCATTTAAAAAAAAAAAGATATTAAAGGTAAGTGGCATACTACTTGAGTAGCCTAAAGACAAAGTACTCCTGTCATGGTTGATACTGTATGGTATGTCTGTATGTATGGTATTGTTGGGTTTGAGAATATGTTTCTTTGCTAATTGTTAGGTTTGAGAATATGTTATTGTGGGAAATGGATATGTTTTGCTTGCCTTTTCACACTGTGTGCTCATTGTATCATTAAGCCGCAACATTACTATTGTGGGGTATGACAAAATGTTTCGTTTGATACACATGAATGTGTATGAACTAAGGCTGACAAGTTGTGGAACAATACAGTGGGTTGTGCAGCATATGGGGTGACTAGCTGAACGGCGGTGATTAAACCTTGAGCGAGAACAGTGTGTTGAAGATATTGACACATGCATGGAAACAATGTTGCAGACAGCAGACTGTCAGTTTTAGGTTGACACAAAAACAGGAGCTGAGCCTGTGGCCTCAGTAACCCCGGACAACAAGCGCCAAGAGGCTGGGACCAGCCTGTGCGCCTACTATTGGCTGGGCAAGTCTAAACCACGCCCAGCCACTGTTCTGATAGGCCCATCCCGAGGTGGGAGCTAACTCTGTCAGAACTTACTTATACCAATGCATTTAGCAGAAAGGGCAGTTCTCTGTTAACCCTGCGTGGTACTACATGGAACCCGTATATACGAAGATTGCATTTACCATTTATTGCTTGAGTGAATAAACTAATTAGAACTTACTTGGTGACTATGTGTCACCTTTTGTCCTGTTACCATATTTGATTTACGCAACCCTAACAATATGAGCAGTGTTAAAATACGCTGTTGTTTTTGTGTTCACTGTGCTGTGTAGTGCTGTGTATCCACCTCAGAGAGTCCAGACCAGGAGGATTCTGTGGTGTAGCCTACTCTGTCACACCCTGCATTTCACCTTCTTCGCCATTGAAGAAAGAGAACTCATTAGACTGAATCCCTGCCACTGTAAAAACAGAATGCACATTTTGACATGAACAAAGGATGTGTTTTATACAGCAAGTAATCACTCCTCTACTCTGTACCAACTTCTGTCTACAATTGTATTACTAAAGGAGTATTTTAATACTGAAACAAAGATTCTGTGTTTCCTTTCCATTACTAATGTATGTTTTGATAATTATATAGACCTGATCATTTGTTGAAGAAATTGACCAACAGTTTAATAAATATTGTTACATCCGTTTGTAAGATAGCCTTGACTAGCAATTCTGCCACTTTTCAACCTCCTATTCATTATTTCCAGTACCAAACCAGTGTCTACAGCGCATTCTATGATCTGTGGTTAAAAAATGCTTCTGTGACATCACAGTGCTCCTCACTTCAATGTGAATCTCATGTTTGAAAATCACTGTTTTATAAATGTTGTAACTTTTTATTAAATAATAATTTTTTAAATATATATATATATATATATATATATATATATATATGTAAATTATTTTTTCCTCGTTTACTCCCCAATTTTGTGGTATCCAATTGGTAGTTACAGTCTTGTCTCATGGCTTCAACTCCTGTACGGACTCGGGAGAGGCGAAGGTCGTGAGCTGTGCAAAACACAACCCAACCAAGCTGCACTGCTTCTTGACACACTGCCCTCTAAACCCAGACACACCAATGTGTCAGAGGAACCACCGTGCACCTGGCGATAGTGTACCTGGCGATAGTGCACGATGGGACAAGGACATCCCTGCTGGCCAAACCCTCCCCTAACCCAGACGACGCTGGGCCAATTGTGCACCGCCCCATGGGAATCCTGGTCACGGCCAGTTGCGACAGAGCCTGGACTCGAACCCAGAATCTCTAGTGCGTTAGACCACCGCGCCACTCGGGAGGCCCAAAATGTTTAAACCTTTGATGATGCCATCACATCAATAAATGTATATATTTTTTCCACAAAAGGTATAAATGCACCATTTTCACATATGTAGAGACTGGTATTGTGATGGAGAAAATGAGGTTGAAAAGTGGTGGAATTGCCCTTAAGCTTTTGGTTATTTACTGTATTACAAAAGTCATATTGAACTGTGTTTGGTTGACAATGCAACCAAATATCAACATAGAAAAGAAACTGTATGTATCTAATGGTTGGATAGTTTCCTCTGAGCCACTGGCTTAGTCCTATTATTTAACTTAAATTTTTGGTTTAGTTGGAGACATAAATCCTTCTCGACAAGTTAATAGGCTATCTACTGTTTTGCAAAGTCATATTGAATTGTGTTTGGTTGCCAACGCAACCAAATATCAAAATTTGAAGGAGATGTATCACATCTGGCAGTGATTGGGAGTCCCCAAGGGCAGTTCACAATTTGCCCAGTGTCGGGGTAGGCTGTCATTGTACTTGCCTAGTTAAATAAAGGTAATGTTAAAAAAAAAGTATGTCGGATTCACGTCTCAACCAAAAATCGAAGTTATAGAATTACATCAAACTTTACTTAAAGTGCATTTAATTTTTGATTGGTTTGAAGTGGTCCTATTCCTTAACTTATGTGAATCCAACAAATAAATACATTTGTAGACAAACTGGAATTAAAGTCAGTGGCACAGACAAAACTATCCAAGCAGAAGATACGTGTCACGATCTTCATAATGTACGGACCACGATGCAGCGAGGGTTCCAGTGTACATAGTTTTATTTATGTAATGCGACTGAACAAAAACAATAAACAAATAAACCTCGTAACTCATGTGTTGCACAAACTGGCACACATACAACAACATACCAGTAATCAATGACCCACAAACCCCAGTGTAAAAAGCACAAACATATATATGGTTCCCAATTAGAGGTAACGACAATCAGCTGCCTCTAATTGGGAACCATCAACCCAACATAGAAATACAACCCCTAGAACATAAAACCCCTCCTAACCAAAACACAAAATGACACGCCAGCCTGCTATCCCAGGCCAGGACGTGACAATACGTCTCATTTGGTTGCACTGACAACCAAACGTAATTCAATATCCAGTTTGTTTACAAAATAAACAATTGATATGTTGGATTCACGTCTCCATATCTACCACAAAACGTATTTCAAGTTTGATTTGATTTGGTCCTATTCTTTCTAGAAATCAGCCAAAGGTATTAAACCCTAGGCCTATATGTATTGTCTATTTTTAGTTGAACACTGGGTTGACCTTAAAACAATAGCTGTTGGTGACTCTGCAAATGCCATGAAGGCCTAAATAGTATCATTGATATATGATGTATAAAGTATGGTCGCGTTTCATTTGCTCTGTTAAACCTTTCCTTTGGAATGACTTCGATAGCAACAGTGAATCTATTTAGTTATTAAGAGATCTCTCCATAATCATTCTCACGATAGCACATTGGTAATAGGCAGTGACAAATATCAAAGCTGGGCTTGATTAAGACCCTGGATGGGAGACCAGATGGGTAGCTGTAGATAGATGAACTCTCCAGTAGGAGGTGCTGCCCAGCCTATTGTATTTTTTCTGATAGTGGATATAACGTTGAAGATCTGATGTTGTTTCAAAGGTACAAAATCAACATATGTTATATAAGGTTTGTCTATGTTGAAAATTGGTTACCATGATGACACACTGTACACTGACTGTACAAAACATTAGGAACACCTGCTCTTTCCATGACAGACTGACCAGGTGAATCCGGGTGAAAGCTATGAATCCTTATTGACGTCACCTGTTATATCCACTTCAAATCAGTGTAGATGAAGGGGAGGAGACGGGTAAAAGGAGGATTTTTTGAAGCCTTGAGACATGGATTGTGTGTGTGTGCCGTTCAGAAAAGATTGAAGTGCCTTTGAACGAGGTATCGAAGGTAGTAGGTGCCAGGCGCACCGGATTGAGTGTCTCAAGAACTGCAACGTTGCTGGGTTTTTCACTCTCAACAGCTTCCCGTGTTTATGAAGAATGGTCCACCACCCAAAGGACATTCAGTCAACTTGACACAACTGTGGGAAGCATTGGAGTCAACATGGGCCAGCATCGCTGTGGAATGCTTTCGATATCCTGTGGAGTCCATGTCCTGACAAATTGAGGCTGGTCTGAGGGCAGAGGGGGGTGAAAGTCAATAATAGGATGGTGTCCCTAATGTTTTGTAAACTCAATGTACTCCGGTAGTTGAAATGTTCCCCTCAAAACAGCGTTGATGACTTTTTCCAAATCCAATGTATTTTCCACGTAGACTCCACGTCACAATACATTGACAAATGACGTTGAAACAACGTTGATTCAAACAGTTTGTGTCCGGTGGGATTTTATGCTTATTGTGACGCCAACTGTGGGTTTGCTAGTATAGTAGCGTAAAGGGTTATAGGTAACCTAGTATAAGTTGAACTCTAATTAGGACAGTGTATTCATTAGTCGGACACTGTTGCGAAACGTTTAGCAATGCAAAAACTTTTTGCAACAAAAATGAGTTTCTATTAGACAAATTCAGGTAGGTCCCTTGCTGTTTCATTCCATTTGCTTCCGTAGAAGGTGCCATGTAGAGCTACAGTTTTTCAAACGTTTTATATCAAACGTTTATATATCGTTTGATTTGGATTGAATTTTACCTTCCACTTTTATCATTGTTTGCCATCAATATCACTTGGATATTGGGGCCTCTTGCGTTCTCACACCGCTGAGGTTATTCAGGTTCTAGATAGCATTTTATTTCTAAGAGTGTAGGCACTAGACATTATTTCAAACTCATAACAATCTCCAGATTGCACAACAACAACAAAAAGATTCTGGTTGTCATCACAACAACAGAAAAGCACTATTTCTGCACAGCTCCAGGAGCTCTGCTCAGTCAGCTAACTAGCCTAACGGTGTGCCAAAATACAAAATGCTGAGAGAATGTTTATTTTTATTTTTTTTAATAATTTATACGTAATATAATATTTTTTTTACATATTTGAATATACAACAAGCTGTTGATTCAATGTCCTTGTTGGTACCTGACAAGATGAATGAAATTCCTGCTGAAAAATACAGGCCCCTGTTCCACTTTCCTAAAACAAAACAAAATAAAAAAAAAGTCCACCAACAAACACTATGACACTTTTCATGGTTATGACAAAGTTATGTAATCTGGACAGGTATCCTTAACGCATTTTGCTATAGCAATTGACATTAGTGGCCAAGTGAAAACAACTGTTGTGCTTTAAAAAACTGTTTCCAATACATAGTTACTTTTTCAAATACATTTGAGTAATTTCACAGACGCTCTTATCCAGAGCGACATACAGTTGGTGCGTTTATCTTAAGGTAGCTAAAGACAGAGACATAGCATATCACAGTCATAGTAATCACAACATTTTCTTCATGTAGCTATCAGCAAAGTCAGTACTGGTAAGAAAAGACAAGTACACGTGTTAGTTCAAGAAAAGTAAAGGTGTTTGTTTTTTTTCTCATTATGTCATGACATTTGTTATGTCATGTAAATTACAATATTATGACACTGTTCCAAGTCCATGCAAAACCATGGACAGTTTTTTTTTTTTTTTTAGATAGTGATACACCAGAGAGTCAGGTCTGAGTCTAAGGGTTTCTTCTGTGCCAGAAGTGATGAACCAGCAGAGAGATCGTAGCCACAGCCACCAGGGCAGACAGGACTGATCTCACCACCAACTCAGACAGGGTGATGCACCGGGCACAGTCACTGGAGTCTGAGTGAGAGAGACACACAGACAATGAGAGTCACATTACGCATTATCAATTGATCCAATATCAGTATGCTATGGATTGCTGACATACCTGCATGTTGCAGACAGTGCTCCTCAATGCTGAGTTTGGTTGTCTGGTTACTGACAGGGTTGGTTGCTACACAGCTGTAGGTGTCACTGTTTTTTCCTTTCATTTCCAGAGGGAGAGACAGATCGGCCTGATGGGGACTACTTGCATTGTTCAGTGTCCACACTCCTCTGTACCAGGACAAGGTTACCTCTTTCCCGTTCGCCACAGAACACACCACAGAACAGCTCCCATTGACCAACCGACGGTCTCCCGAGTGATTATGTAGGGTGTTTCTGATGTTAGGAGTAGGCACTGAAGCTGGGACACCAGGAGAAACCAACAGTTACTGCAGTGATTACAGGACATAACATTGACTAAAAGTCACATTTATCATGAACAATAGCAAAGGCAATTTGTGGATTTACCATGAACAACTTAACTCTAAATATAGATACTGTTCGATGTTGATTGAAAACTGGTCTCTTGCTTTGATATAAAACACACTCACCGTAGACTGTGAAAATGAAATTGTGGTAGGTGACCTGTTCACTGACGATTTGAAGCTGATAAAGTCCAGCGTCGTTGATGGTGAGGTTTCTGACGGTGAGAGATCCAGTCTCTCTGTCCAGCTGTAGTCTGCCTTGGAATCTCCCTTTGTACTCAGTTATAATTTCTCCTCTGAAGACCTGACTCTCAACAATGAATAGGTCTGGACTGACTGGCCCAAATATCCAAAATATCTTTGAGTCACTCTGTAGTTTGTCAAGTCCAGGATGTAGAGTGACAGTCTGCCCTTCTCTTCCTCTCAGTGTCTTTACTTCCGCCTTCAGATCTGAAACACAGTAACACATTCGATAAGTCACCCACCTAGTCTAAGATGAGTTCAGGGGCCTGAGTCCAGACCACACAGGAAGAGCCAAGCTTACTCTTTGTGAACAGACAGGAAATTAGAACAGCTTTGACTACTACAATCGCCATTGCTCTGTCTAAAACAGAAAAATTAATGTGAACATTTTCTTGATTTATCAATATAACACCATTATTATAAGTACACAATAGGAGAAATGCCACATCAATAAAAGTTGTATTCCAGGTATTATATTATGTGTATCAGTAAAATAGCAACACAAAGGACATTTTTGATGATACAGTCTTATTCCCTCTTATTGCTACTTTCAGTATTTTATTTAACTGAACTAATAAGCATAGGGTCAATACTTTGATTTAAATCAAATATCCACGTCATAACAAAATAACAGAACACAGCTGTAAAAATCTGTTTAAAAAAATGGTTTATGCTACCTGCCACCAAGAAAAGCAAGAGAGTAGGTATTAAATAGCGTACCATCTTCTTAGTCAGTCCAACATCTATCTGGTCGTAACTAAACTGATAAGACTTATTTCCAGTGGTCTTTGACTTCCTGTCTGTGCCCACAGGGGAGGCGGAGTCACCTCATCTACAACCTGTGTAAAACAACAACAATAACACCATAACCAAATAATACCCCTCTCCCTCCCATATAGATTTTTTAGCTAGCGGTGACGAAGGTTAGCTGAAGTTTGTAGTGGCTGTTTAACGAATACTGAACCATGGACTAGAGTTTCTTTTGGCTTATAGACTACTTTCAGGGTGAGGAACCATCTGACATGAATCTGTAAAATACTGTACTTCCCCTTTAATTTAGTGAAACGTAATGTGGAAATATTATCTTAAATGTACCTAAACAGACATCAGTAATAATGTCCTTCTAAATAACAAGTACTTTTTAACAACAGGTAGATTTTAGTTAAAAAGCTGTTCTATTACAGTGAGGGAAAAAAGTATTTGATCCCCTGCTGATTTTGTACGTTTGCCCACTGACAAAGAAATGATCAGTCTATAATTTTAATGTTAGGTTTATTTGAACTGTGAGAGACAGAATAACAACAAAAACATCCAGAAAAACGCATGTGACATTTTTTATAAATTGATTTGCATTTTATTGAGGGAAATAAGTATTTGACCCCTCTGCAAAACATGACATAGTACTTGGTGGCAAAACCCTTGTTGGCAATCACAGAGGTCAGACGTTTCTTGTAGTTGGCCACCAGGTTTGCACACATCTCAGGAGGGATTTTGTCCTATTCCTCTTTGCAGATATTCTCCAAGTCATTAAGGTTTCGAGGCTGACGTTAGGCAACTCGAACCTTCAGCTCCCTCCACAGATTTTCTATGGGATTAAGGTCTGGAGACTGGCTAGGCCACTCCAGGACCTTAATGTGCTTCTTCTTGAGCCACTCCTTTGTTGCCTTGGCTGTGTATTTTGGGTCATTGTCATGCTGGAATACCCATCCACGGCCCTTTTTCAATGCCCTGGCTGAGGTTCTCACCCAAGATTTGATAGTATATGGCCCCGTCCATCGTCCCTTTGATGCGGTGAAGTTGTCCTGTCCCCTTAGCAGAAAAACACCCCCAAAGCATAATGTTTCCACCACCATGTTTGACAGTGGGCATGGTATTCTTGGGGTCATAGGCAGCATTCCACCTCCTCCAAACACGGCGAGTTGAGTTGATGCCAAAGAGCTCCATTTTGGTCTCATCTGACCACAACACTTTCACCCAGTTGTCCATCATTCAGATGTTCATTGGCAAACTTCAGACAGGCATGTATATGTGCTTTCTTGAGCAGGGGGACCTTGCGGGTTCTGCAGGATTTCAGTCCTTCACGGCGTAGTGTGTTACCAATTGTTTTCTTGGTGACTATGGTCCCAGCTGCCTTGAGATCATTGACAAGATCCTCCCGTGTAGTTATGGGCTGATTCCTCACCGTTCTCATGATCATTGCAACTCCACGAGGTGAGATCTTGCATGGAGCCCCAGGCCGAGGGAGATTGACAGTTCTTTTGTGTTTCTTCCATTTGNCTGAGATTAGGAGCACTCCCTTTAAGAGTGTGCTCCTAATCTCAGCTCGTTACCTGTATAAAAGACACCTGGGAGCCAGAAATCTTTCTGATTGAGAGGGGGTCAAATACTTATTTCCCTCATTAAAATGCAAATCAATTTATAACATTTTTGACATGCGTTTTTCTGGATTTTTTTGTTGTTATTCTGTCTCTCACTGTTCAAATAAACCTACCATTAAAATTAGAGACTGATAATTTGTTTGTCAGTGGGCAAACATACAAAATCAGCAGGGGATCAAATACTTTTTTCCCTCACTGTATATAGAATAGACCAATAGAAATACAAGGGAACATCTCTATCATGTGGCTTTAAAGCTCAAATTCTCTCTTCTTGATTTCTACCATTAATATTGTCTTTAATTGATATTTCACAACACATTTTAATACTTTGAAGCATAATCAGAAATCAAATAACCCTAGAAACCAGAAAAGAACAGAACATGTCATGAGACACCTGTTCAAAAATCCCTTTTCAGTTCACCTGCCAGCAAGCAAAACACGAGAATAAGTATCAAGTATCGGGCCATCTCCTCGGTCAGTCCAAAATCTATCTGGTCGTAACTAGACTTATTTCTGCTTTTCGGTCACTTCGTCTGTCCCCACACACATAGGAGAGGCGGAGTCTATTCATGTACAAACTTTCAGTTCATTAAAATGTAGGTCGAGTTCTTAAAGACGTTGCATTGCATCAACTAATGGTTGCGTGCCACTTCATCGACTGCACAGTCGGGCATCAGATAGCCATATCATATGGGTCGAGCTCCCCTGCTCACACGCTGCAGGCTGCAGATGTCAACCAATAGTTGCGTACCCCACAAATCATACACATTTCGACTGTGCAGTCGGGCACCAGATAGCTATAACACACGATGGGGTTAGCTGGCAAGCGTCTGCAATGTAGTCAGCCAGGAATGCCACTAGGTGGCAGCTGGACAGTACAGTCTGAAGCACTGTGATACAGCAATGAGTAGTGAAACAACTGTTCACTGCTTTTCCTGATGTCAGAAACGTTGAACATGTAATATCCTATTATAGCATTTATAATTCACTTAGTTGTGCATCACATTTTCCATTGTGTCATAACAACAACAGTGAATGATCTTCACACTCACTCTCCTCCTCTCACCACCACATTACCCATTACTACAAAGGTCAAAGATCCCATTCGGAAATTAAATAATTGTGGAAAAAGTACCCAATTGTCATACTTGAGTAAAAGTAAAGATACCTTAATAATAAGAAGTTACTCAAGTAAAAGTAAGAGTAAAAGCCACCCAGTAAAATACTACTTGACTAAAAGTCTAAAAGTATTTGGTTGTAAATATACTTAACTACCAAAAGTAAATGTAATTCCTGAAATTCATTCCAAATTCCTTATATTAAGCAAAGCAGCTGGTACCCTTTTCAGTTTATATTTTGTGAAATGTGAAGATAGCCAGGGCACACTCCAACACTCAGACATCATTTACAAAGGAAGCATGTGTTTGGTGAGTCTGCCAGACCAGAGGCAGTAGGGATGACCAGGGATGTTCTCTTGATCAGTGCGTGAATTGGACTATTTTCCTGTCCTGCTAAGCATTCAACATGTAACAAGTACTTTTGGGTGTCAGGGAAAATGTATAGAGTAAAAACTACATTATTTTCTTTAGGAATTAAGTAAAAGTAAATGTAGTCAAAAAATATAAATAGTAAAGTAAAGTACAGATACCCCCCAAAAATACTTTAAGTACTAATACTTTAAAGTACTACGTACTTTACACCACTGAATTAAACCAATCATCTGCGGTCAGTTCACCCACTTATTTTCCCCACCGTCTTTTCACCTGGCTGATGAACAAAATTCAAATCATACACATTTTGTCTCTCGCTCTCTCTGATTTTATCACTGATGTTTGGTGACTTATCTGAACCATCTCTCACTCTCTCTTTCTCTCTCCTCTGCAGCTTCACACTCACACATCTCTCTCACCGTGTTTTACCCCACCCACCTTCCTTTCTTCTCTCCCTGTTCTGTTCTTTTTTCTCTCTCTAACGGATTTTTGTACACATCTGCAAGAGCCCCCTCTTGCTCTTTCAATCTTTTCTTTCCGTCTCATTCGTGCAGTTTTATTTCCCTGTCAACTTCAGAATCGATCAGTCACATTGATCAGGTGAGTTGAACGCTTTGATTTTATGTCATGTTTATTCATCTGATAATTCCTTGATTTCTTTGTCATGTTTGATGATTTCTGCTCACTCTGACCGTCTTTCTCTGAGCCTTTGTAAGTTGATCTTTTCCCCCAATCTCTCCATCCTCTCATTTTCTCTGCTGTCCATCTCTACATCTCCTCCCGATGTCCACACCTTTCGCCCCCAACCCCTCTAGACCCCACCACATCAAAATTTTTTTTTTTAAATATAACCTTTATTTAACTAGGCAAGTCAGTTAAGAACAAATTCTTATTTACAATGACGGCCTACCGAGAAACAGTGGGTTAACTGCCTTGTTCAGGGGCAGAACGACAGATTTTTACCTAGTCATCTTGGGGATTTGATCCAGCAACCTTTCCACTAGGCTACCTGAACATGACAGTGTTTGGGGCGGCACATTATGTGACCCCACTTGATTTCTTCTTTTCTCATTCTGTATTCCACTTCCTATTTAAGCAGGACTTAATATTTCCATTGATGTTCTTGATTTCTGTTTTTTTCCACTATTGAGAATTGACCAAGCAAACTTAGCATCATTTTGGTTGTGTTCAAGAGGATTCAGACTCCTGAGGGTGGAACATAGTCATTCCAACTGCATTTGTTTTATCAGTTGGAAACATGCACAGACACAATCAGTTGTCCGTTTTTAGGAACTTGTGTTGGTTTGAGTGTTAAAGTTCTAATGCTTCTCTGTGAGCTGGGCCTGGTTACCACCGCACAACTCAGCAACTGAAGCACCACAGAGATTATACTGAGAACAGATGGGGTTATATAGTCTATAGTTCTGCTTTATTACTTGAAATGAGTGAGAGTAAATTGGCCATACAGTGGTTATTGACCTCTTCCGTTGTGTGCTGTTGTTCAGGAATGTAGAGAAGGTTAGGCTTTGCTGTGGTCTAAATCTTAGGTTAGTTAGTGTTTTTGCTTTCTTATGAGGGAACATTCAGCCATTACGAATCTGCGATAGTAATGTGAATGTTTAGACTGGGTGTTCTATTTCTTTTTTCCCCTCTCATGCCCTTCTTCTGCTAGTTGCTTGCGTTGTACAAATGGTGGTTCAGCTTGCAAAATGAGGGAGGATGCAAGACATGTGGCTCAGCCGCAAGTAGTCTTCAGTTCCTGTTAACAGCAGAATCTGGAGTACATTTCCTGTGTGTCGGTGCATGCGTGCGTGTGCATGCTAGCACACCTTTGTGTTTCCGATGCATGAAATCTAAACATAATAATAAATATTATTTTAATAACTTTTAAGTCCCTTTTACTGTAAACTTAAAATAGCAAATAAGTTGTAAGATACTTTGGTGTTCTGTTCCTTGTTCTCATTCTCCACCTCATATGAGTCATTTAGGCCTGTGTTACATTTCTTCCTATCACCCACCATGTTAGGCTGACATCGCCTTATCTTCCATTTCTCTCTGTCTCTCTCTCAGTCACAATGAAGGCTGATATCACCCTGGCTCTGAGCACGCTCTCTCTGGTCCTACTGATCTTCGTCCATGAAGCCATGCCTGCCCCTGACGGAACTCTCAACAATGACACACAAACTGAAAAGACGAGCACGAGAGACAGACTTTTAAATGATACCAGGAACTCCAGTGACCAATCCAGACCTGGGAAGCATGACGGCGGAACGCATGGTAATCATTCTGTCGTCATGACAACAGTCTCCCCGAATGGTACACCCACATCCACAGAGAATCGGACACCTGCAACATCAGGAAGCACACCCCAGCAGACTGAAAAGACCACACCCCCCCCACTCATTAAACAGACAATGCCTCCTCCCAAAACCTCCCCCATCACCTCAACCCCTCCATCCCGTACTAAACCCCCACCTGTTCCGTTAAATACGGGGTCCATCGTGGTCGTGGTCCTAGTCATCATTATTCTCCTACTGATTACCATGCTGTGCTTCTACAAGTGGATCACCCGCCACTCAGGCCAGGACAGCTCCGCCCCTCAGCTGTTATTGGGCGTCAGGGAGCGCATGAGGGGCAGGTTTAGAAGCCTGGAGGATTGGCTGGGGCTTAGCCTCTGGCCCGGGCAGAGAGTGGTGGAGGGGGACGAGGAGGAGGGAGAGGGGGAGGAGGGGAAGAGTGGAGATGGAGAGGCTGCTCCTGGAGTGGGAGGGGGAGAGGATGAAGGAGATTCCTCAGACGACTACTCCAGTTTAGACGGGATTGACCTCAGCAAGAGAGCCAAGAACCTAGAGGATGAGGCTGTGACGAGGAAGAGTGGGAACGAGGGAGGCCAGGATAACACGAAAGGAGAGAGGACTGATGGAAGGAAGGAGGATGGTGAAGAAGAGCAAACAGGGGGAATCTCCAGCGAGGGAGACACTTGTGACCTCACAGCACTGTAAGGAAAGATGGGGGAAAGGAGTTAAGAGTGGGATAAAATAAGAAAATAGTTAAAGATGTTCATTTTGGGACACAATTCACTCTTACTATTTGGAGTGTATTTTTCATTTAAAGAGTGTCAATGTTAATTTCAGCCGAATGTAGTTTTTTGGTCATCCCTGTTACATTTGTGTTTTAATAAACCGACCGACCCCCTAATAGATTCCTGCTTATAATTTATATTACAGATATTTGCACAGTTCACTATTTCTGCTAAAATAAGTTGACATTGAAAAAAACTGTGTTCGAGTGTATTTGTTTGATTTACAACTACATTTCTTTTTTAAACTGATAGAGATTTGTCACTTCAAAGTAAAAAAAAAAAAAAATGTCCTGGACTAAATTATTCTGAATTATTCTTCATTTGGTTGGAGGTAGGTGATTGATTGTGTGTAATTTCTCTCACCTGTGGTGAGTTGCAGGTGCCTACTAGGTAAAACGATCCATTCAATCAGTTTAGTAAATAGAAACCAGAACATTTTGCTGCATTGAAACAGTGCAAAGGGGTGCCAAAATACACAGAGTGGGAAAAACATTAGGAACACCTGCTCTTTCCATGACAGACTGACCAGGTGAATGCTATGATCCCATATTGATGTCACTTGTTAAATCCACTTCAAAATCAGTGTAGATGAATGGGAGGAGACCGGTAAAACTCAACGTTAAGGTATTCCTAATGTTTGGTATACTCAAGTGTATTTGGCCGCGACCGTACGTGTTCAAGAGATACAGTTTTCAACGATTGTTTATCACTAAATGTGTTCGAATTATTCAAATATTAGGACTGACCCACATGTTAACAGCACACAGTTAGGGAAATATAACCTACATTACCTCTGGACTATGGAGGCTGTTGTTCAATTCCTGTGACAGACAGACTGACCAGACAGAGAGACAGAAATTGCATTAAGCCAAAATTAATACCACAGAGTCCAGACATTCAATGTCTTTATTCTTCAGGATTCTGCAACCCTATCTTCCTCACAACCACATTAGCCGGAGAAAATAAAATAAAACCTGATAAAACATTCCACTTTGATCCAGAACATGTCATCAGTCCATTAAATAATACTATTTTTAAATGAAATATACATTTGTCAATATTAATTTCCCTCCCCAGACCCAAATATATGACATATAGATAGAAGTCTTGTGTCTTCCAAAACTAGTCCTCACAATAGTAAGACAGGATGGTTGATGAAAGAGCAATGGATAAACAGAGTTCACCAAACTCAGTTGAAGAATGTGAACGGGTGCCACGTTGGCACCAGACCTGGGTTCAAAATCAAAAAGTATACATTTTCTTTGATCATTTGATTGAGCCTAACTGGTATGCCAGATGGGACTATTCCATTGGTCCCATTTCGCCAGACAAGTTCAAATCAAGCGGAGCTAAAGCTGTTAGAAAACAAACACTATTTGAACCCATGTCTGCCCACATATGCAATAGTTTGCTAGAACTTTGGTTCTACGTGACATGAGTAGAGTAATGTTAGGAGTGCATGTTCAAAATAAAAGGCTAATTCAACGTTGCTTCAGACACATAGGACTCATACATATGAGCCGGACTGCTTCACAGATGTAATACGAGCTCATGTATAAACGCGGTCGTTTTCATAAATCAAAAATATTCTTCTTTTTAGTATTTTAAATATTATCTTTAAGCCGAGTGTCTATTTTATACAGTGTTTTTTTGGAAATGTGCGTCATTCAATACTTTCATTCCTGCCTTGTGACAATGATCCCTAGTCTAAAGTGAACCATTTAGAGGTCAACTCTTCCTATTTCTCAACTTTCCAACAGAAAAATGGGCTGTGCCTTTGGTGGTTCATTGATGTGTTTTTCTGGTCAATGCGTGCTGCGACCAACGTTGCTAGTTTGTTAGCTACGCTAGCCAATGACGCTAGCCAGGAACTCCTCCAGTACATGTGGACGTCATTTCACATGATTTTGTTTTTGGCCGGAAACTGTAGAGCTCAGTAAGAAATGCCACTTCTGTAGTGAAATGTCTTATTCAAATTTGTTTTGTTTTTTTATACAGTTTAAAGCAGTTATTTTTTCCCCCCAAAGTCGACCTTTAACATTTCGATAATGGCAATGTCAAATGCTTTGGCAGTAGTTGGTGTTCTCTTTGCTTATGTGGCAAGTTGAGAATAATTTCAAGTGAAGAGGCTGCATCCCAAACTGATAACTCGACCCGTTCCCTAAACCCTTGTTGACTTCCCTTAGTGGGTCTGTGACAACTGGACACTGGCCCTCGTAGCGTAAGCAAGGTTGGGGTCAATTCCATTTCAAGTCAATTCAGGAATGAACAGATATTGCCCCCACCCCTGGTAGGTGGTTCTGACTAGAGGGAGTACAGCCAAGACCGGAAGTGACTTACACGGCAGGTTGGGATCATTAACACGGCAGGTTGGGATCATTAACACGGCAGGTCGGGATCATTAACACGGCAGGTCGGGATCATTAACACGGCAGGTCGGGATCATTAACACGGCAGGTCGGGATCATTAACACGGCAACCTAACCTGCTACGAAAAGTCACGTCTGGTCGTAGTTCTACTCACTCTAGTCACAACCCTGGTAGATGGAGGAGGGCACCAGCCCAGCACTGACACACCTGACTCTACTAGACTAATCATCAAGACCTGAATCAGGTGTGTTAGTGCTTGGCTGGAACAAATAGCTACACACCCTGTAGCTCTTCGAAATGACCACTCGGCTCACCCTCATTCAGACCTCAAAGGAATGAGTCAACGAGGGTATAAGGGGAAGGGAGCGAGTGCGCAGTATGGGGTTTGGGACCCATCCTGTGAAAAACACAGGGACTCCTGAGGACGGCCGCGTTCCAGACGGACTAGGAGTCGTCTGCCAGATGTCACAACGCCTGGATAGGTGTTAAACATATCAGATAACCACATCGTATGATATAGCAACCTGCACCCAACTGTCGATGACGTGGCAATCAGCCTGTGGTGACTGCAAAGTAGTCGGCCTGGAACGCGGCCAAAAGCTCAGACTCCTCCTGACTCCGCCTACTCCAGTTCATCTCCGGTTACCCTTCTGCTTCTTGTTCCGGCCCGGCGTGCTGATTGGCTGCGTGGCGCCGTTGTCGGTGGGCGGGGGGGTTGGCGGGAGACGGAAGGAGGTCTGGGAGAGAAGGTCCGACTCGCTCTCTCCTCCCCCTGATCCTCCTGTGGACTTGGCGAATGACCCGGGGAGAGAGAACTTGAGAGGACTGAGGAGAGAGAATAAGAACAATAAAAGAAAGAAATGAGACATTAGATAGGGAAATACATATCAATCATGCGGTGTGTGTAATATTACATATATATATATATATGTGTGTGTGTAAGTTTATGCATATACACTACCCTAAGTATTTATTTGGACAGTGAAGCTATATCGTTTCATTTGGCTTTATACTCCAGCACAATGTTTCCTATGAGGCGACAGTACAGAATGTTGCCTTTTACTTATGTATTTTCATACATATCTGTTTTACCGTTAAGAAATGAAAGCACTTTATGTATCTAGTCT